>JFFI01001822.1:964-23924 GCA_001563125.1 Colletotrichum salicis
CATCCACAAGGCCAAGATCAAAAAAGCCTACGCCAAGATCAAGGAGCGCGAACTCGCCTCCCAGGCCTCGTCCTCCTCCTCAAACGCACAGCAACCCGCCACCGCCAATGTCACCGCCGCGCTGGCACAAAAGGACGTCTCAAGCGAAGATGAGCTCGACTCCCTCCAGGACCCCTCCAGCAAGACGGGCTCGCCTGCGCCGACTTCAGCATCATCAGCAGCGGTAGTAGAAACACTCACAGACGCCACATCCTCATCCTCATCAACACCAACACCAGTGACAGCACCCACATCAACAACCCCTAACCCCTCAAAAGAAAAAGTCCACCCCTCCCGCTCAGAAACACTCGACAACGAAGGCAAACAACCCAACCCAAACACAGTCGCCGCCGCCGGAGGCGGAGACCGCTACGAACCCGGCCACCAACAGCGCAAACCCCGCACCAACAAACCAAACTACTACGAGAAACAACTCGCCCAAGCCTCGCAAAAAAAGCAAGAGGCAGAGGCCCGCCGCGCCGAGATCCAGCGCCGCCGCGAGGAGCGCGAGCGCAAGACGGCCGACCGTGAGCGGTACCGCCGGGCCATGGCCAAGGCGCGCAAGGGCACCGAGAATGGTGGGCAGCGCAGGCTGGGCAGGGAGAGCGCGTTGTTGTTGGAGAAGGTGAGGCGTATGGTTGGGGATTCAAAGTAGAGTGCAAGTTTGAGTGTGAGTTGAGCGGGCAGCAAGTGACCGAGTGAGTGGTGCAAAACGGGAGGAAAAGGGGCCGAGGATCGAAGATTGAGCGGCAGGCCTGTTCAGTCTGCCCTCGTCTCCTCTTGAGAGTCTGTACAGCTTGATACCACATTGTACATATCACATATTTAGGGCACGATGGTTTATAAAAGTTTCGGATTGGCTTTGTTCAGATACAAAGGATAGGCTGCGCCCATCCACGAGATATTTGCAGCGTCACTAAAACTTGGAGAATTCCACCTCGCCCGCAATGACTCCATGCGCAAGTACCATGCTCTTCAGCGTCGTGCTCGATCATCATCCTGTCACGTATGACTCGTCCTCCTTCTAACCAACTGCATAACCTCGTCACAAGACTGAGCTGACCTCGACATTTGAAATTGGACGAGGTGGAACGGCGCTCTCGCAGAGAGAAGTGAATTTGTCCCTTCCGCCCTGATTCCTAAACCCGCCTTTGAGAACCAAAGAAAACTTCCTTCGTGCCCTGAAGCAAGAAATGTGGATATCATTAAAGTTTCCTGGCGCGGAAAAGACTCCCATATTGCTGCATTCATGACGGCGTCCGAACAATTCGAATCCAAATGTGAGGTAGTAATAAAAGCCGTCAGACCTGGGGCAAGTATCTCCAGGCCAGATTCGTTGAATAAAAGGGGGCCGAGGGCGTCAAGTCGTGGGTGCGTTGATATGTACATAGGATTTCCAACATCATATTTGTCCATCCAAGCCAGTCTTTCAGTCGGTAAAGATGGTGTGGCTATTCTCGACGACGAATTGCACAGCCAGGTTCTTGGCGTGCATGTCTGTCATCTCGCGTTCCAGGCTCGTGTCTCGCATGATAGTGGGCGCAAATACAACCGCCAGGTTCTTGGGAGACATCTGTCATGTCGGTTAGCTTTATTGCAAAATCGCACTACCACATTGAGAAGCTTACCAAATTCTCAGGCTCCCGCTGGGCAACCCGCGCAAGATGGAACATCAAGAACTCGAGGCAGTCGCGGTGTCGCTGGGGCATCGTGCTGAACACCTTGCGAAGATGGTCACAGCGTTCGGTCTGGTCTGCGATGGCTACCAGGCACTGTTAGCTCATTACACCGAAAAGTCTGCGAGGCATCAACTTACCATTCGACTCAAGAACTCTGTCGTACACATCATACGTCAACAACGGCATCGGCAGCTTTCTGAAGTACTGCTTCAGCACGCTCGTCACCGCGGTGATGTCCAGGCCAGGGTCTGAGATGTCGTAGTCCTCGCTCTTGTCGAATCCTTCTTGAATCACCTTCACCAGGGAGTTGCCGCCCGTCTTTCGGTAGATGCCTTCAATATCCATGCCGCGAAGCTCAACCTCTTCGATGCAACGAGTCACCACGCTGGGGATGGTGCGCCTTTCGTAGTCAGCTCTTTCAGTCAGATCTGAGCCGAACAAGATGGTAGGCGCCTCCGCGATCGTGGGTGTCGACACGTTGGTCGTAGACATGGACTTCTGGTTGTTCTTGTTCTTGAAGAAGCCAAATCCTTGTTGTTGCTGCGCACCCTTCTGCAGCGTGGCAGGGCCAGGAGCCTGGGTACTGGGTGCTTCCACTTGAGAAACAGTCATATTGTACGGCAGGCCGATGCTGTCCCCTGTCAGGCCCTGATGGGGACCGCGCTCTCGCTCCTGCTGGAACGCCACGACGGCACGGTTGACACCCTTGGCTACGCTTCCTGCGAGGCCCTTGGATCCCTTCTTCCAGTTGAATTTCTTCACCTGGCCCTTCCTGATATCAACCACTGTCGGTCGAGCTTCGACAACTGGCTCATCCGTCTCATGAACGAGAGTCGTGGTCATGCTCGCCGAGTCGGTGAGGTTGAGGTTGGATGAAGAGAAGACCTTGCTCTGGCTGTAAATGCCAAGGCCGTTGGGGGACTTGAGTTCGCCTCCAATCTGAGACTTGAAGCGTTCTTGGATTTGGTGGGTCAGGTCGTTGTTCATGTCTGCGAGCTGGGCGTTCTTGGAAGAAAGCTGCTCAAACTCCAAGAGGGCGCGGTCCCTGTCGGCCATTGCTTGGTTCTTCTCGTCGACCAGCTCGTCGCGTTCCTCGTGGAGTTGCTCAATAGCTGCGCTCATCGCCTGCTTGACCTTGTCAAGCTTCTGCACAAACTCCTTGATTGCGGAATCTTCCAGGTCGCGGGGGTCGACAGGTGTCTTAGTCTCCTTTGCGCGTTCGACGTATCCGGCGAGAACTTCGAGCTGACGAATCATAATCTCAGTCTGAGTATCCAACACCGAAACTGTTTTGCGCTTTTCAATGAGTGTCTTGTTAAGACGCTTCAAGTCCTTCTCCGTGGTGAACTGTCTCTCCAACTCAGCAACACGATTCTCTGAGTTGCGCAATTGCCTCTTGAGGAAAGCCGGATCGTCGCTTGAGTGGAGGGAAATAGGGCTGCTGATCTCATGCCCGTTGGGGTCCTCGGCGATAGGGGTCTTGGGCCAGCGAGGAGAAGCGGTACCACGGGTGGTCTCACTGATACTCCTCGTGTGACCTGTGACTCTATGAGGATGCTGAGACTGAGAATGACCACCTTCGGTACTGTTGGTGCGTCCGTGGCGGACAGCATTTGATACACGACGAAGGATGGACGAAGAATCTGCATCGGTGCCGAGTATCCTCGCCATGTCCTCGTCCATACTGAAATCGCCACCTGCACTCCATCTAGGCAGCTTAGGGGAGACCTTTCCTTCCTCGTTGACGTTCGTCTGATCCTTTGCGGGAGGATTGGGACTGTTGGCAGGTTTGCCGGGCGGTTGCGGGGGTGCTCGAGGCTGCATGTAAGTATCGCTGAGCTTGTGCTCAGTCATGTTCGGTCGCCCGGCTGCGAGGCTCGATGAGCTTGTCTCATCATGTGTGTTGGATCGACCTAGAGGTTTGCCGTTTGCTGTGGGAGAGTAAAAGAAGGTTAGGTCGGTGCGCCTTGCATGATGGTAAAACACGAGTGCGATATTCACTTACAGTTGCGCGAGGGGAGCTCTTTACGAGCAATGGATTTGCCCGCAGTTGTGTCTGTTCGCGAGGAAGAGATGGAGTCCATCGAAGGACGCACCTCACCCTCATCGCGTTGTCTCGAATCTTGAGACGATCGGGCCATGCGGGGAGGTGAATCAGACGAAGGCAGGTTAGGGAACGGCTCCATGTCTTTACGCAGAACACCTTCACTGCTCTTGGCGCTGCCGCTCTCTGGGGTCAAGGCGGCCGAGTGAGAGGCACTTCTCGGGCTAATGAGTTTCTTGCTCTTAGGCGCATCTTGCAACTTAAACTCGTCAATCGACGGCGAAAGCTTGCCGGTTGTAACCTTCTGAGACTTTTCGTCATTAATGACCGATGATCGCCCGTCATGCCTCGATGATTTTGAAGTCTTGCGCAGCGGCAATTTGACGGGTCCGGACTCGTAATCGGACGACGGCTGCCGACCTTTCTCTTGGAAAGCAATGTGGGGTGTCGATGATTGGGATTCGCCCTTTTTATCAGTGCTGGCCCGGGGCACACTGAAGTAGTCCTTATCCTTCTTGGATATGCCAGACACATTCTCCGATGTCGACCGTGGGGTGGAATTCGATGCTGGGTTATTATCCAGCGCAACCGGAATGAAGAAATCGTCGTCACCACCATTGGCATCGCCGTTGTTGTTATTCGGGGCATACATGGTCGAATTGCGGTTATTGCGGTAGTTGGCAGCAGGAAGACCCAAGCCGCTCTCCCTGGTGGGCTCCGAAACACGCTCTGGAGAACGCGAAGGCCGGGTGCTATTTTTCGACGAAGAATCATTTCTGCCGTATGCCGGTCGCGGTCTTGGGGATAGCTCGGTCGGAGTCTCCTTGTCGGAATCGGGGTCGACTTTGGTATCGTGGAAGGCGTTTGGAGGAATAGCATTGGGTGGCAAGGCGGGCAATGATTTGTCTGTAATCATGGGAGAGCCATCCTTCTCCTTCGACTTGGCCTGGGCTGCCGCTTTTGATTTTTTCCTCCGTCTTGCCATGAGCGACTCATGACAGCTCATGCAGAAGATGCCTTGTGAAGTTCGAGCATATCGCAAGTTCTCGATCTTCCGCTTGCAGTTGCGACACCTAAAGCATGTTGCGCAGAAGGCCTGATCTCCAGTGAGGATGGCGAGGTCTTCGATCTTGTTGTTACAAGCACTGCAGCTATATGTACAGTTGTTGCAGATGAGCGAGCCGTCGCCCAGGAGTAGCAGGTTCGCATCGGAATCGAGGAGAGTGCCGCAAGTATTGCAGCGGAAGCAGTTGAGATGCCATCGGTTGCCAGCTGATTTAGGAGGAGACTGGTTAGCTTGGTTGAACTTGGAGACTGCAGACGGCGCCGTGGCCACGGAGGACATCATGGCCATAGAGTGAAGCCAGATGATGCGGCTCAGAGCATATTACAGAAACAGAAGAGAATAGGGCAAGGAAGAGATGAGAAGAGAAGCAATTGTGAGGGACATACCAAGTTCGAACGCTTTGCCCTCTTCTAGGATCTAGTCGGGTAGGGTACCGCCGTCAGTACGTGCTTGCAGAATAGTCAGAAGTAACGGGGGTGGGCCATCGTACCTCGCCGCAGCCTTTGCAAGGGAAGACGTCGTCGTTGTCCATGGGACTCTCCAAATAATCCTCCACGACGGCAGTCATGACGGGCAGAAGGTCCTTTTTTCGTAGGACGTCGTCACGACAATTATCTGGCGAGCAGGAGGAAGTGGACTTTGTCGCCGGTCATGAACGCAAGTCGTCAGCAAAACGATCGATAGGCGAAGGATCGACTGTGAAGAGCTGTATCATGGACGACGAGAGATCAGGGTCGGTCGGCAGGCTGTGCGGTTCGTGCCAGGAGCTCGACAGGAAAGGGCGTGTAGGACGGGAAGCGTAGCTTGGAGTGAATGGCGCTTCGAAAGGGGGTGTGTGCTCAGAGGCGCGATAGCAGCGAAACCAGACGGGCGGGCGGGAAGTGAATCTCGAGGTGGTGAAGGTAGCGAGGGGCGTGGGCGGTGTCGTCGTGGTAGCGCTCGTTTGATTTCGTCTGGAGGGTTTTCGATGTAGTTCGCCAGCGAGAAGGTGAGAGATTGTACTCGAGGGCTCGCTCGGGGCCTCTGGGGGAGGCGAGAAAAAAATAAATAACGAAAGGCAAAAAAAAAAAGCGATACGGCGCCGGTGATCAAAATCAGGGTTAGGTGAGGTGAAGCAAGGTAATGAGGTTAAGTGGCAGAGGCCGTGATCTCTGGTCACAGTGGAAGCGAGAGCAAAGCTGGGCGCGGGCTTGTCGAATTGGGAATTGTGGTGACAAACTAGGCCCTCGAATGGTCGGTTGGATGAAGAGGTGCGACGACGACGTGGAGGACGAGCGAGACGATGGCAAGCCCTGGGCTTGGTCCGTGGTACCGGGCTAACAGCAACGGGATGATGAGGACCGAAGCTGGCGTGCCTGGGAAGGGTGGGTGGACGGGTTCAGGGGGCTGTCCATGCCCTTAGAGAGGTACAAGAGAGTTTGAGGGGGACTTGGGGGAGAGCTGGAGCGTCTCTAACGAAGGAAGGTGCTTGCTACGCGCGGACCTTTCCTTAAGGCAGTGACGGGTCGTGTACTTCGTACAGAGTATCCGTAAGGTAGGTAATGTGGAAGGTAGGGTAGATTGCTAGCGTGTACGAGAAAAGCGAGGGGTGGAACTTGGAAGATTGTGTACCTTTATCCGTAAGGTACCTAAGGAGTAGAAGTAGCAGGTAGTAGGTAGGTAAGTGGCAGCGGGTGTGTGTATACGGAGACGGAGTACGGGACGATCAAATGAGGGAGAGAACGCGAGAAAGAGAGGAGAGAAATGAAATGTGCCTTCGTCGGTACTCCCACACACACATACAGAGAAAGAGAAGGGGAGAGAGGAAAAGATCACTGGTGGATGGCGGTGGTGCTCGTCGTGGAATTTGGGGGGGGGAGGAACTCGGGGGAAGGACTCTGGGTTTGTCTGGATGGAACGGGAGACTTGATAGACTGCAGTGGAGGTGGAATCGGGATTGGAACGATTGGAACTGGACGAGAAACGGGGCTGGACGGACGGGAGGTGGAACGGGATGATGGGACACACCAACGCTGGCAGATGTGATGGTGCGGTGCTGTGGTACGGAAGGGGGGGCAGGATGTCAGGATGAGGAGGAACAGGGCGGCAGTGATCGGTACCTTGGAGCGAGGTACTTCCTGGTTCCCATTTTCTTCCATTGCACCTACGAGGTACCTTAGGTACTCCGCTGCTTGCCCTGCCCGGGGAGAGGGCAAGCAGCGGGGTGCACCAGTGACTGGAGTCCAACTGTCAACACTTTTTATTTCGTACGGCAAGACACAGTTATTAACTTTGTTCTCCAAACCGAACAAATCATCCAGTTTAATCAAGACGATTCTGGTGAGGGGGTTGAACGTGAGATGAGAGACCCAGTCACTACTCTTCTGCTGAATCATACACCTGTCTGTCAATATCAACCTGTGAATAATGTATGCACTATATCATGCAGGCATCTCAGGGCAGACAATGTCACACGTGCCTGAGCCAGGACTCCAGAGGCAGGCGTGGCAGGCACCTTTTCGCAGGCATAGGGGTGTTTGGGGATCTCTTTCTGTTGCAGTGCATCCGTTATACGTAGAGCCAACACACTGAAGAAACCAAAAGAAGAAAGTCCAAGGGGTGAAGCAGAGAGACAGAGACAGAGAGAAGAGTGGTTGTTGTTGATTTTTGTTTTTTGCTGTAGTCTCTCGAGCACACAATCTGGAATCCCCCAATCTGCAACTCTCCATTGTCATGCTCCTACAACTCCAAGCAATACTGGGACAGAAGAAGGAATATGACACCTATCCGCGAGGTAAGCTATGTATAATGTGAGTGCGGATATTTCGTACAGACACCACACAGCCGTGACAGCCCAATGTCAACGGGACGTGGACATGCGAAAAGAAGATGAACAAAGGGCCCCATCCCCCTTCTGTGGCTGCGTGGCACAAACAGTGGAACCCCTCATCACTCAAACCCCCTCCACGAGTCCACAGTCCACTCCATATAATCCTGTCTGCTGCTGGGGTCATCTCCCGGCGGCGGAGCGAGGGACTCAAAGTCTCATGGGAATAAGACGTGGGGTGGCTCTGGTTTCCGCCAGGAACACAAGCCTGCTGACTGGCCACTGGCCGCCCACTGGGGTTGGCCAGGGGCTTCGGTACCTTCTTGGTGCCATTGTGTTAGGTATTTTCCTGCCGATTCAGAGTGACAGAGTACTCCGTGCTCGATCCAGGGGATGGACGACATGGTAAGTACGGATATACTTCCAACATCCAAGTCGATGGACAGCAGTGCAACAAGAGACATGCGGGCAGGCAACTTGTGCATCAGGCTTCAGCACAAGTACCTCCGAAACCGTACACAGCCAAAGAATGTTGCTGACCAGCGGCGCTATGTAGGCCCGATGAGCGTTGCATGTATTTGATGAGAATCGCCGCCGCTCGTTCCATGGGCCCGATTTCGAGTGCCCGCATCGAAATTGCAATTCGTATTGTCGACAACGTCGAATTTCCAGACTGATGAGGTGAAGTGAGGTGGGCCAGGCGGTAATAAGCAAGGGACCTGAGGCGGTACGGTACGGAGTACATTCAACCAACGTCTCTGGTGACTTACACGCTCAGGGCCATTGAATAAGAACCGAAGCACAGGAGGCGACGGTGTTGTGCTAGGCGAAGCATGACAGCGACTACCATCGTATTACTGCGTACATTGATGATTGGAGACCCAGAAGCAGCAACAAGCTAACAACTCGAGGCTCATCTTTTCCTGGACCACCAACGATCGCCGGGCATATACAGCTATCCGGGCAAAGATGATTGTGGGCCTTGGGTGCGGTCGTAGGTAGCTGGTACGGAACTTAATGAGTTGATCGTCTCATGCAAACAAATGATTGCCATGGGCCGTGGCTGTTCATACCGTCCGGCAGGCTGTGGGAGACTTTTGGAGCTAGGTAGATTGATCATTGAGCCAGGTTAGAGGGTAATGAAAGGGCCGTTGCACTTACACTGGATAAGGTTGTGGACTTGCTTTTCTTCTCTCTTTTACTTTACGGGTTGCCCAGCGGAGATCTCAAATGACAACCCATGCCTTACTGCGGCTAACCATTCGGATAACAATGTCTTATTGTTGGTTGTCTTCCCAGAAGAGCAAGCCGCAGGAATTGAGACGGCGTAGCGCCGTAGGATGGGATGGGGATGATCATGGATGGGACTTCTCTGCAGAGCACCGCAGAAGAGCTGCAGCTCGTGACTCGACTTCATCATGTCGATGAACTTTTATTTCCCTTGTATCTGTAACTCTCGCGCGCTGCATGCACGTAAAAAGTGCGGTGTGCTGTACCTGAACGGCATCTGACGGGATGTCCCTATGCGTCGTTAGCTGCAGGTCCAGCTGAAGCACGGTCGAGGCTTGGGATACCAGCCAGGCCCAGTCGGTGATCCGTTCGTGCTTCCTAAGCAGCTAAGTTCCTGCGGGCTAGCTCCAGCCTTCAAGGAACTGCGAGCTATTATGAGCTGGCGACAACACTCCAACATTGGGTTTGAGCTTGATAGCAGTAATGACTCAAAGGTGACACGAGAGTTTGAAGTGGACTTCTCCCCGAACCCAGTTGCCGACCTTTCGGCAGTCAAAATGCACTCGAAGGTGCGTGAGCAGAAGAGGCAAACCAAAACGTGTGGTCGAAGAACCAACAAAGGCACGTTGTATCGCGGAGCACGTTTATATCAACCGTATCAGAACATCGGACGGAGAACCGAAACGGCTGATAGACACACGACTGATAGAAACCAAGTCGTTTCTGCTTGGCCGTGGCTCGGGCTGTGGCTGTCACGTCCACGTCGTGTGTCGTTCCAGCAAGGCGAGGCAAGTCTGGGGTTGACGTGAACCAGCGGGACGCCAGAAGCTTGAGGTATCCGCACGCGAAGGAAAGTCAATACAACGTTTGCTGAGACGTGTGCGTTGACCAGGCATCATTCAGCGAACTGGATTCCGCCTCTAATGTAATAATAACCGTCAGCTTACACAGCACAGTAGACAGACAGAGGAACGAAGGAGCTGCTCGACTGTTGGTCTGGCCCTTCTGATCAGCGGCCAAGCTCTGGCCCCCTTACAGCCCGCAGCATGTGGCTCAACATCAACCCTGCTGTGATGTTAGTGTAGCGCCAGGCTCGGAGCTAGAGTCACAAGAAGCATCAGCATCAGCAGAGGACGAGGATTGCGATGAGCGCCGCGTTGGAAAGTTCAATTCGAGCGAAGAAGAGCAGTGTTTCCGGCGGTGAAGAGGGTGCCTGGAATGGTCGGATTGGACGAAACGCCACCGTGGCATACTGTAGAGTTGAGTTGTTGTTAGTGGTTGTCAATCGAGCGTCTCACGGAGACTTAGTGAGAGTGCCCTGCCAAGTATTAGATGCGCCGGAGCTTTGTGGGAGAAAATCAATCTCCAAGGAAGGAGGTCATTTGGACCCTTGGGGGTAGGTAGGATCGAGCCTGCAGGGACCAATCCAGTGACAGACTGCCATGGCAGGCCATGCCGCCATATGATTCCAGTTGGTGATGGCAGTGAAGGTGTACTCCGTAAGAGCTGGTAAGCAGTAAGGTACGATCCACGAATATGGAAGCAGGAGGTGCCATACGGATAGGTAGCATGGGTAGGTACTTTGTACGGTACGTACCTATCGTTGTCGTCGGGGTCGGAGAGGGGCACACCCTTGATTTTAGGTACGTACCTCATCTAAATGAGAATTCAAGACGGGCAGATGACTGGACGTGGAAGGCGCAGGTGGGGATTCGGGGCTACTGTTTCAACTAAACGCCTCTCCGCTGCAAACGCCACCAGGTCGATCCGGATCCCTCTCCTCTCGCTTCTCTTCAGCCTTTGGCTCTTTACAACCAAAAAAAAGAGGGACGGTCTGAAGCCATCCGCGCATCTCTGCCGCTACTCATCCACGATCCATGCAGTCGATCCTCCGGGCCCCAAACGACTTACCAGTTTCTTCTCCAGTTTGCAATTTGCGAACACAACGGCGCGGCAAAAGACTGCCCAATTGCCGTCAATATGGTCTCATCACATCCATTCGCAATCACAAATTACTTGAATGCCGCAGAATTATCAAATGAGCCGTGGATCCGGTGATTATCCGTGATATTCATGAAGAAACGTTCTTCAATGACGTTCTCAACAAAAGATACGCCTCTGGACCAGCAGAGCACAGATTACCATCGGGTCGTCGGTGTCCATCAGCGGGCCGCAGGCCAACGACGGTAGCAAACAGTCCAGCACACTCTGTGAATAGCTCAGGTTTGCTGGCATTTCTTTGGTTCTTATCGCCGTGGCCAGCAAGATTTGACCCTGTACACTAGCAGTGCTCATAGCATGGCCTTCTCGCCCAAGATCTCGCCTGGTGTTTACTTTGGCTTCGTCAGCCAATCATCACATCTATTGCCCCCAAGGCCAGGACGACAATGTTTTTCACACCACGAAAACACACTGGGTTCAGCGTTTTCTCTACGTATCCAGGCTGGCTAGTTACGGATCAACTCTTGGCGACAAGCCGACGATGTGCTTCACCAGCTCCCCGCCTTCGTTTCAAACACCATTTCCAAATCGCGCCAAGTTGTTACTCAGTTTGCCAGCCCGCATCTTGATGTTACATAGTGCCGTCCTACATTTCCTTAATGCCCCCCAGACAATCGCGATTGGGACAGGAATCGGCTCCGTTGGGTTTCAGGCCCTCAATTTCGGTACCACTGCAGCAATCGTGGACCTAGCTAATCTCATGGTCTTAGGCTTGGAGATGTTACACCGCTCTTCACGCAGCCTGCTGTTCGAATTTTCGTCATCGAAGTCCTGCAAAATTGCAAAGCATCCCAGTCACTCAAGAGGTTCAACCTTATGGATACACCTGTTCCTCGTTTTCCTCGACTCGTCTAATATAGAATTAATACCGGATTGCAGCGTCAACGAAAATCACCGCTCTGGCCGCATTCTATCATGGACGCAAAATCGGCATCCATGGGGAATAGGCAATTGAGCTAGCATTACCATCCCAGACCAGTACTGAAGCCCGACGAGTTGACGACTACGGACAGGACTGCCAAAAAAAAACATCATGGAACATCGTCTGAGCGAATTTCCCTCAGTCGCCCTACCAAGACTCTCTCTCACTCTCGACAGGGAGTCCACGTCGATGGAAACGCAGATGGGAACTCTCGGCACGCTCAATCATTGTGACAGCTCAGTTGCCAATGCCGACGACAGCCTTCTCGTTTTCTCGATCTCGATGACAACACCAGAAATCACACGGCTCTCCATGGCTGCAAGGAAGCCGTCGGCATCCCTCTTGTTCTTCGATAGTTTATGACGAGCGCCTTGCAACAATAGACTGTTGCAACTTGCAACAGAGACCCTTTGGTCTAGAAGGTCAAAAGGTGGAATTACAATCTGAATCCACTGATGCGCTCGCTAAAGAACCCATGTCCGTTCTTCAACAACCACACAGCTTGGGCGTTTGGCCCCAATGCTACGCTGTCAACATCACCCAAATTGTTGATTGCAACGTTCTCATTTGAATTCTAGCCTCAGAGGAGCTCCCGTCAGCCCAACGCGATTCAAAGGCAGCATCCAGTTCGCGAACATACCCACACAACACGCTCCCAATCGTTCGATCGTACTCCGTATCCGTACATCGATGGCCAATCCAGCCCCTTCTTCAACGGTCGAAAGATACAGGCATCAGTCCCCGACTACAAGCTTTCCGTACGGTACCCGCAAGCCCTCACGCCAACCGCTCAGATTCCTAGATTCCACGGACGGCGGGCGGGATGCCGCAGGGGACCGCGTAATCCTCGGCCTCTCCAATGCGTTGTCCCTTGCGAAACTCGAGCATTCCCGGCGCTGGTCGTCCATGGCACAACCCCGGCCTTCCCAGTCGTCCGTCCGCCTTTGGGCATTCAAATTGCCGATCACGCTGGTTCCATTCCCTTCCTCCCTGGAGAAATTTTGGAAGGTTTGCCCAAGGGCCAAACCCGCATCGCATGATTGATGAATTCGACCAGCAGGACAACACATGACGTTACGACGGGTTAGCTCAAATGAGGAAACGTGGCAATCACCGACTCCAACCATTGCCAGGGGCGTTCACTGCACGTCCATAGTGTCATTGGTGAACCGTAAGGTAATACCAATATGTTTCCAGGTCCTCGGGTTCGCCGCGCATATTAGGTCGGCCGACCAGATCTATACTACCCAGTCAGTCACCTTAGTTGAAGAACTGGTTCCGCTGCTGCGCAGTCCCGGAGAGCCGCGTCCAAAGATCAGCAACGGCCGTCTCTCATGCGGCCGGCCCTCCCAGCTCCTCAATCTCAACGCCACCCGCCCGCCCGGCAGCCCGTGGGAGTATTCTCCGATGTTGCATCCCCCCAGCTCGAATGCATTATTGCCTTTACGCACACAAGCACGCAGAAGTGGCTGGGAGACAGCTTTACGATAGAACGTACGTGGGAAAAACATACCTTTTTTCTATATTAAGACATCTCCAAAAAAGGGTTTCGCCTCCTGGAACATCCCTCACGACCCAATATCCCCCACGATCCAGGGAAGCCCGCGAAGCCCCCGTCGCCAGCCAACATCCATGCGCCCGTCATCAATGCCTTCTCTCCCATCTTTTTCCTTTGGCCAAAAGACGGTGGCTGTCACTCGATTAACCCAAGCCCATCAAACAGAGTTTCTCTGACAGGTCACCCCGTGTGCGCCGCGTGCCAGCGCCCCCCCATCGTAGCCTGATGAGTGAATGCGTATAGGTGGTCTAAGTCAAACCTGATGCAGGCATGCTCTTCTCTCTCTTCAAGCCAAGCCAGGCCCCCGTTCCGTCCCATGTTCGATTTCCAGATGAATCTAGTTCCAATAATCGCAAAATGTCAGTAGGAAAAAAACAGGGGAACTATCAGCCTGAGTATTCCTGTTTATGGAGCATCAACCCACAAGATCGGACGCACGCCCTCGGCTTTGGGCACGTTGACGCGTTCAGTCGCCAGTGCAAGTTACCTCAGTGCGCTGCACCTGGATAATCTGACTTTACCACACTTACCTGACCTGACCGAGTACCCTCCCCATCTGTTTCTGTCTTGACCGAAATAACAAAGTTTGACGCAGCCAGGTCTCACTTCCCCTCCCTCCCTGCCTCCGTCCCTAAAGAACGAAGAAAACCTCGCGCCGGTCTCGGGCCATCCCCCCTTCCAACCCGGCCCGAGGCAAAAGCCCCCGAGACTTGCGAGACTCGGGTTCGGCGCGCAGCAGCAGCATCAGGCTCGGCTGTGCGAAGTAAAGGTCGAGAACAGAGAGACCACATGGCAAGACAAGAGGAATGAGGAGTGTTCATCAGAATAGAATAGAAAGTATGTTGGTACAGTACACAGCTTATGCCGAGAAGCTACAAAGAGGCCATACAAGAAAGGCTTCCAAGATGTAAAAACGCAGAACTCAAGAAAAGAACCTCGCCGCTGCGTATAAGCTCGGCCCCCCGTATCCCTTCCCTTGCCCCCGACCCCTTAAAGCAACGATAGAAACTCCATTTTCACTTTTTGAAGGTCCTTTAGGTTTCACCCGGTAAACCGCCTACACAACCCCGACGCCGTTTTCCAACTCCCGCAACGAGCTCCATCTCTTTATGTTACATCGACATTGTACATCGTGTACTGGTATCTAGGCTCCGACACTGCTCTCTCGTTGATGCTTCGCGATGTAGTACGTGATGAGATTCTTCGGGTCGTCCTTGGCGCCTTTGATAAGCTCCCAGAACGGCGCATCCCCAATCCGCGCATGCAGAGCAACGCAGAGCTGCACGGCGCCCATGCGAACGCCAGAGTCCGTCGACTCGAGACAGCGGCCGGCGAGGCCGGCAAGCTGCGCGAGCTCGTTGTCCGAGGGCGTGAAGCCAGTGCGCTTGTCGAGAAGCTCCTTCAGCACATGCAGGCCTGTAGCGAGACAGCGGCTGCCCTCAATCGTCGTGTCTTGTTTGCTTTGCAGAAGCTTGGTCATGACCACAACAATCTCGGGTGGGTCTCCGAGAGCTACAAGCTCTTCTGCGAGGAGCTCGAGACCGCTGACGATGCGGGTGCGTGAGTCATATGCGCTTCGTGTTGATACGAGAGACTCGAGGCCTCGTGAGACGTGTGGCTGGAAATTGTCCCGTTCCTTCTTAAGTAGAAGCTTGATCGTTGCGAGGATCTGTGCCTTGACATCCTGAACCCTCTCCGGCGCGAGGGTCTCTAGGGGGGACTCTAGGTACTCAAACAGTCCGCGGAGCAGCGCTTCGAACTTCTCATCCGTGAACACAGCCTTGTTGTCTCTGATGATTGACTGTAGCTTCCTGAAGCCGTGGACGTCCAAAGACTTCGCCTTGACCCTCGTAACACCACTATCGAGCAGTCTCGACGTCTGACGGGCTTTCTCGGGGGTCTCTGGAGTGCCGTTGGCCTCAAAGCCGTTGCTCGGCGCTGACACAGCAACTTCGTTCACAGGCTTGTCTTCCAGTACGGGAGAAGTGATATCCGGGTTGGCAGTCGTACCGTCATCAACAAAGGGGTCCTCGAACACTTTGAGTCCATTCGTGGGCGCAGGCTCCGGTTCAGCCTTGGTCATCTCCTCTATAACAGGAGACGGGGCTAGTCCTCCCGCCACAATCTCAGCAGGAGCTTCCAGGATCTCCTCAACCGACGCCTCTTCAGTCTCAGCTGGGGCTTCCACAGCAACCTCGTCTTCAGGTTCTGCTGGAGATTGCTCGGCAGGCTCCGGAGTGGGCTCAGGCACGGGCTCAGGAGAGGGTTCTTGAGCTGGCTCGGCCTTCGGCAAAGGAATCTCCGCCGAAGCTTCTGCAGGCGCTTCTGCCTCAAAGTCTGGTACTGTCGGCTCTTCTGTCGCGGCTCTTTGCCGTCGATCCAAAGTCGGAGGCGACTTCAAGCTCGCGAGGCTCGGCACCACTAGCGAAAGATCTTCGTTGTCCCTAGACGGGCTACTTGTCGGGATCGTAGTCTGCATCCTCTTGGGCTTCGCAGGACTTGTTCGAGGTGAGTCGCGCGGGGAAGATACAGACTTCGAAAGGGTTGACTTGGCGCCGGGTGACGCATGAGATGTCGCAGCACGAGGCCTGCTCTGGGCTCTCCGTGGAGAGGCCTCGGTCTTCGGCCTCGTTGTGGTGCTCCGAGACTTGGGGTTTTCGGGACTGGATGCCTCGGCGGAGGGTCCATCGTGTGTGCGTACTGAGTAGGGTCCGGCCGTCGCGGGTCGTGCCGCCATTTCTGGCCTCCTCTTGGTTGGTCTCATGGGCCGGACAGACATGCCCCCTGAGGCAGTCGGCTTGGCAGATGGCGCCGGGCCAGTTGACGAGCTGGAGGCCGCTTGTGGTGGTCGGGCAGGAGACAAATTGGCCATTGCAGAGCCCGGACGAGGCGGCAATTTTTGTGATGCCGCCATCGTCGCCTTCTTCTGTGCCATCATAGTCTCACGCAGGGTCGGCTTTCCAGTGCCCGTTGTGCTCTTGGACAAGCCCAGGCCTGGTCTGGCGCGTGTAGCCTCAACTTCCCTCTTAGGGGCGTTGGGGTTGTTGGGGTCCTTGTCGAGGAGCTTCTGCGCAGTTGGTTCCAGCGTATCCTTGAGCCTGTTTCCCCCGTCAGCAAGACACAGCAAATGTCGGAAAACCTTTTACTTACATATCTGCCCTGGGTGGCCAGATTTTGGCAAACACCCAAAAGGTGGCACGCATGCGCTCTCTGACGCCAGGGTTCGCGTCGTTGAGACCCTTCTTGATGCATTTCTCCACGAGGTCCAGTCCGCCGCCGTGCTCAATGTGACTCTTATGATGGGCCTCCTTGGTCAGGATCGTCTTCAGCCAACCAGTCGCATACGTTCTGGGCTGGACATTCTTGTCCTGGCATGCACCCCAGATGTGCTGCATGATGCGCGAGCTGTAGGTGACTCTGCCGATGATGATGTTGACTGTGGTGTCTGCCTGCTGGGAAGCAATCTTCTTCGTTGCCGCGGCTAGTTTGATGAAGGTCTGCATAAGAAGCTCCACCAAAGGATCCATGCCGGGGCCAAACGTCATGGCGATATCCTGTACCAAGTTACAGCCCTCCTTGGAAAGACTGGTCCGTAGCGAGGTGATGGCCTTGATTATTCCGTCAAGTAGTCCCTTCAAACCCAACATGAAGGCGTCGGGAAAGTCTTGGGGGACGTTGCCGGCAATCAACCTTCGCAGTTTTGTCATGCTCTCTTCGCGCTTCAGCCAGTTTTGCTCCGATTCCCTGCCCTCAAAGTACGTCATCATTTCCCTAAAGATGTCGTCTAATTCGCGCTGGGTGTTGGCATACGACGGCTCGACCTCGCTTCGCGTTTCGGGGGCTGGAGTGACGGGTCGTTCGCTCGCAACTGACGACACACTCGCGGCGAGCTTCGGTCGAGGGGCAGGCGCGGGAGCATCGAGGCCTGGAGTCTTTGGTCGATCGGCTGCCGTGGGCGCAAGCTCCTTGACGATGGCTTGTTCAATGGCGGGGCGAACATTGAAGTTCTTTAGCTGTCTCTTGAGGTCAGACTTGGCCGCGCCGGGAGCATTCCTGCACAACACCAGTCAGCGCGAATTATGACATGGAAGCCGCGGTTAGAAAACATACCGGAACAGCTCAGTGACAGTGCTCTTAGCGACGTCGCGCACCATGCCATCAGCGTCCTCGAGCAGCTCCATGAGAGTCGGGACGTAGGCGCGGAACTGAGTGCCGTGCTCCTGGTGCATGTACAACAGCCAGTGCATGCTGGCCTCCTTTGCCCTCGGGTTCTTACCAACCATGGCAACATTCTTGACCGAGCGCTCGACATCCATGGGCGCGGCCGTGTAGATGGTGGTCAGTGCCTGCGATGCGAGGCTCCTGAACTTATCCTTGGGGTCGCCGAGCTTGTCAATGACCAGCGGAAGTGTATGTTTCGCATCCTTGGCAATGTACTTTGGTTCTTGTCTCGATAGCCTCGTCAGGAGGTGGTTGAGGGCCGTGAAGCCGGCGTTGACGAGGACGGCGTGCGGCGAGGTAGAGGCGGTACGGAGACCGTCGAAAATTAGTGGTACGAGGGCATCGGGAACGTTGTGCTGCTTGATGCCGGACTTGATGCCGGTGACGTGCTGGACCTTTTGGTCGACGCTGGCCTCGCTGCGGAGGATCTTCTGCAGGTCGTCGACCTGTTCTTCGGTGATTTTTTCCGCCATTCCCCGCAAAACGAGGGTTGGGCTCGGGATGGATTGTGCCTGATGCGAGTAGAACGCAGTGTCAGTAGTTGTAGGTCTGTATGTATCGTCGATATTATGGTCGATTGTCGTCCGTCGTCACGAAGGGAGCTTGGGCGAATGGGACGGTTTGCGCGCCGGGGGGGGGTACGCAGCCAGTCA
Source organism: Colletotrichum salicis (assembly GCA_001563125.1). Lineage (NCBI taxonomy): Eukaryota > Fungi > Ascomycota > Sordariomycetes > Glomerellales > Glomerellaceae > Colletotrichum > Colletotrichum salicis. Next base: position 19,184 of record JFFI01001822.1, read on the forward strand.
GGACAGATGAGCGATGGGTAGGTCGACGATGAGCGAGGGCATGAGTCGTCTAGCGCACCGGGGGGGAGGGGGGTGTGTGGTGTCGTTTGAAACTGGTAGGGCAGAGAGAAAGCTTACAACTTTGTGCAAATATGCCTTGGGAAGCGAACAGCAGCACGGAGGAATATCCCAGTGCGAAGAATGTGGCAGATTGGGGCCGGGTTGCGCAGGTGGCAGCAGTGGCAGATGGAGATGGGCAAAATGGATTTGTTGTTTATGGATGCGGTTGACGTTCTCGAAACCAAACAACAAAGGGGCATCGCAGGTTGTCCCGTGCACCAGCAGCATCAGCAAGCCCCCAGCCCGGCGGTAATTGGCTGGGGGTTCCGCTCCTGCGGTGCTGCGGGACGCTAAGAGAAGCCGCGCTAGGTCCCTTATCCGCTTATCGTGAGAGGGGCTACCTACGCCGCCACGGACCCTTACCCCTGCAGCCGCGGGGGAGGCACGTTCCCACTCAAGGTAGGCCCCCCCCCCGATCGGGAGCTCCAGTTGCCCCTATGGTACCGAGTACCTTATGGAACAGGGTCCTCCATCATGATGGGGACTCACAGAATTCCTGTTTTCCGCTCCTCGTCAAGACATAAAGCGAGGAGCGTTTCCTGTCACCATACAACCTCTAGAAAAGAGATCGCGATATGAAATGTGCGTGGAATACCGACGTGTCTTACAACCCAACATCCACTTCCGCATGCAAACCACCTACCTCAGGCGTTGAAACTTGAACAAAGTACCTGCATTACATTACATCAACCTACCTTGCCTAACCACCACTACCTCACGCTAGGTGCTCACGAAGCCAAGGTACCAGGTAGCTCCAACTACCTTACCTAGCTTACTCTCCGGATCCGTAGGGCACATCATCTCAAGCTACTGCCTCCCATCAAACCCCCCTCCCCCCTCCCCCCCAGCGGGACGTCTCTATCACAGATGGTCCTCCCACCAAACACCACGCGCAACCCCGATCCCATCGCCATCTTCCTCCCAGCCATGTCGTCCGCCGCCGCAGAATCAACCCCATCCTCCGAGGCACCAGGCTCCGGCCCGGTACCCCCGGCCGCGACCCCGCTCCCCGTCCACCTCAAGCAGCCATCAGATCAGCAACCGCTAGCCCCCGCCGCCGGCGCCAGCAAACACCCCAGGCCCCGTCCCGTCCCGGACTTCACCCTCCCCAAGCTCCGCCTCGAGATCCGCGACCTCAACGACCAAGCCGCAACCCACTTCCTCTCCGCCGTCAACGCCAGCACGGCCCTCGCAACCGCCGTCCGCTCCGTCCTCACCTTCCTCTACGACGCCCCCTCCAACCACACAACCCACGTCCCGCCAACCCGCTCCGTCACCCTCATCCTCCGCCCCATGGGCGGCGTCGCCTATACCACGGGCTCCGACCTCGACGACGACCACAAGGAAATCCACTTCTCCCTCTCCTACATCGCCGGCATCCCCGCCGACCGCCGCACCGACGAGATCATGGGCGTCCTCACCCACGAAATGGTCCACTGCTTCCAGTACAACGCCCAGGGAACCTGCCCGGGAGGGTTGATCGAGGGTATCGCCGATTGGGTCCGTCTCAACGCCGACCTGAGCCCGCCCCATTGGAAGCGCGATGCCAGTGGGAACTGGGATGGCGGGTACCAGCACACGGGTTACTTCCTCGACTACCTCGAGGCACGCTTCGGCGAGGGCACCGTGAGGAGGATCAACGAGAAGCTCCGTACCCAGCGATACAAGGAGAAGGATTTCTGGACCGAGATTGTGGGCAGACCCGTTGAGCAGCTGTGGAAGGATTACGGCGATAAGATGAAGGAGGAGGAGACTGTGATTGTGAACAAGGACGACATTTCGGACGATGATGTTAGATTGGGGAGGATCAGAGCCGCCGATGAGGTTCCGCAGTGAGGAGCGGACATGCTGCTAGTTATAGATACGTTACCTGTCACTTTGGAGTTTGTCGTTTAGATCGCCATGGACACGGCGCAGTGTGGCGGTTACTACTCTTGACGCAAACCGTCGACAAAGACATGGATCACGGGGGAAATGCGTTTATAAACCAACTTAAGTTTGACTTCAAATCATGTGCCTAACCGCCCAAAATCTATGAGTGCCCTGTTTCCCAGTCCTGTTGATCCTTTTGCGCCTTTCCTTGCTATTTCCGTCACCGTGCTCGAATGGGTTGACCGAGTCGATCGTGATATACCAGAAAAAAAGAAAGACAAACCACGTTTATGCGTGAACACGAGCGGGCACAGTTCCGCTGCGAGTCTCGCTCTCACTGACGACACTTCCAACCTCGGACCAGCTGGCGGGAGTCATCATACCCTCGCTCTCACTCAGTACATCATAGTAACGGCTGTTGTCACCGGCTCTGGACGAAGCGGCGTCGTTGGCGACATCCTCGCCGGAGCCAGCGAGGGATGCTGAGTCGGTGGGTGTAAGTTCGCCTTCGCTGACGAGCTCGGGCTCAGACATGGGTACGGGAGGCGACATGGGAAGCGGTGAGTAAAAGTTGGAGGGGCTGGACCCTTGTGCCCAGGCTTGGATGGAGGCATAGGCTTCTTCGCGGTTCTCTTGGCCAGCAGTCATGTACTCGTCGGCACCGAGCTCGCGGTCGAGAGTCGTGGACTTTTCGGACTGGGATGAGGTCTCAGAAACGTCGACCAAAGGGGGCATTTGGGCAATGGTGGCGGCAATGTCTCGGGGGCGTTCGTCGGCGTCGCGGGTGGTGGCGCTGTAAATGTCTGACACGGCCTCGTCGTGGCCGGGGGACAGGGAGATGGGCTCCTCCATGACTGGCAATTCTTCCTGGTCGATCTGGTGCTCGTCGGCAAAAGGGTTGGCGTAAAGCGAGGCGTTGAGGCCGCGGACACCCTCCGGACGGCGTCGGACAAGGCCCTCGTCATTGTAGGTGTTTGCGCCCGTGTTGAAAACGAAAGATCCCTTCTCGCCACTCTTGTCCTCGTGCAAAAAGTCGTCGAAAGACCTGCCCCGCGTTGGGCCTGGTGGCGGCAGCTCCCGCGATCCGGACTCCTCGGCTTCGATTCTCTCCTTTTCCTTCTTGGCCAAGGCCACGGCATTCCAGTACAAAATTTCCTCGCGTTGGCGGCGGCGGGTCTCATCGTCGGCGTCAACTCCGGCGTCGGCCCCCCCACGGGACTCTAGGAAGCCCTGTGCGTCCTCGGGTCGGTTGAACATTGGCGGGCGGTCGTTAGGCTCGAAGCCCTCGCCCAAAGAGTGTAAGGCCATGGCGATGCGTCTCCGAACATCGTTGGCGTATCGCTGAAGTTCCGGCGACTCGTAGATGGCAATAGCAGCTGCAACGGCAACAGATACAGCAATAATGCCGGCTGAAGCCAGGGCGCCGTTGTTAACACCAGGCATCGTCAAGCGTCGAAGCAGACAGGGTTATAGGGGACGAGAAGGCGAGAAACGGTGAGGTAGAAGGGAGCGAGACAGTATGGTCGCAGCTTTGCAAGAGGATAAAAATACAGATGAAATAGCAACCCGAGAAACGAAACTGTCAAGCTCTAAATTGGCCACGCGCCCAAGCAAGTCGGGATTGCGTGGTCCTGGAGGCCATTTGCCACAGGCCTGACCACCTCAGGCAACCAACGTGATTCGCAAGAGCGCTGGCGCGGGGTAGCGCAGTGTGCGTGTGTCTGTAGTGTAGGCCAGAAGGAATGCCTAGCAGAACAGCAGATCGTCGGGCGGTGTTTGGGGATGCGGGCATGGGGACTCGAGGGGGGGGGGAATTCCATCCATTGGAGACGGAGGGGCGGTACATGGAAGCGAGAGGCGGCGACAAGGGGATGATGGTTGTACAAATGAATGTCACTTACCTTTGGCGGCGATTGGCACAGGCATTTCGAGCAACCTCTGATCAACAGGCCAAACACGCTTCGAGAAAAAAGAGTAAATGACCAGAGGTTGCAGATGCGAAAAAGAGTGTGTGTGTGAGGTAAGGGAAAGTAAGTAGGTGAGGGAAGTTAGTAGGTAGTAATGTTCGGAGAGGTAAAGTAAGGGAATGGAAGTTGGTGTAAGTGAAAGAGTGCGTTGCGTTGCGGCAGGCTGGAGACTTAGATACTCTGCGACGGTACCTTAGGTTTCTTACCTTTCTCACCTTAGCCTTTCTCTACAACGGTGCGGATTCTCTGGGGGTGATTGCGTATCCCCTTACCGCAGTTCAAGCTCCCTCACTCCATACCTTGGTAGGCATGTCGCAGCCGTTAAGGTACCTCGAGATAGGTCGGCAGGACGGGAGGCCTTGGAAGTACCTTGACGAACGCTCTCGGTGGCCCCGTACCGCCATTCTTCCAGACCGAGTACCTCTTTTGCCCTCGCCAAAGTCGGATCCAGGGCTGCCGCAAAGGGGGAAGGCCAGGAACGTCCAACCAATAGCCCGCTGGTGCTTGCCCATACTTGGTGGGGGATCCCTGGACGTGACTTGCGTAGGGGGCGTCCGAATGGCTTAGCACCGATAAGATGGTGACAGTTTGACTTGGGTTGACTTTTGTAGGCCTCGTGGTCCGCCTCGCCGCGAGACAGGCATGGACACTAATCGTCCGAGTCCGCGGCGCCCCCAAACGTTCAACGAGTCACCCACCGCTTCCTAGAGAGGAGGGGGAGGCACCACGCACTTGGGAGGGCGCTTGCGCGTGCTTGATGGGTCTTGGGTTGGTTCATGTTTTGGGGGGGGGGGGGGGGGGGG
>JFFI01001822.1:23934-67631 GCA_001563125.1 Colletotrichum salicis
GTGGTGGTGGTGGGGTGGGGGGGGGGAGGGGGGCGCTGCCGCATGGCAATCCAGGCACCCACTCAGGTCGTTTGACTCCCTGTAGATTGTACTTATTGCCACCCACCTCATACTTTATTGCCTTCGGGAAAATGTCCAGCTGCGCCCGGCTGGAGGAAGCATGGTATCCGTTATTGTCTCCCAGCTAAGCTGGAGAAGAAGACTCAAGATTGCGGCATCCTTCCGTCGGCATTGCGAGACTATCACCCGCGGCGCGAACAACCAACCGGTAGTCGACGAACGACGAACAGGCTTGTCAAGCCAAGGAGGGGCCCTTTCACTGTCGAGAACGAGATGCACATGTCCCACATAAATCTGGCGGGGGTTGAGGGCCAAATCACCCGCGTGACTCGCTAACGCAAGGTCGCTGGTCGGTGTGCAAGCAACCTCGTCACGATAACATGCTTCGGTACCTCATACAAAGGTTTGTTGAGTAAGATAGAACGTTGGGGAGAGTTTCTCGATGGAAAGTTATTCGAGAATAACTCTCCACTTGTTCAGGCCGTTATTGACGTTTCGGGACGATACGGACATCATCCGCTAAATCAAGGTCGATGCTGCGAGCTTTTACTTTCGACGTTTCCCGTCGCTCTTCTGATCTGGTGGGCACATAGGGGAAGGTGCTCTGTAATTAGTGTGCTTGCTTTCACAATTTGAGCTGGGTGCTACTGCCCACCGGCCTATGTCACCGGATCCGGCCAAGCTGGACCCATCTTGAGAACTCGTCGGCACCGGGGTGTGATCGGCCCCACTCCGGGCTCAGTTCTGATTCTGCTACAACCTCATCGGCGGAGCGGCCTGGCGGTCCGTTCGATCCCGACTCCAGAGCAAACTCAAGGATACGTCTGTGTATCCTGTCCCAGGTAATCATTTACGCAGTCACAACCCGATCGTACTGTCGATAGATTATCAGCGCCAATTTACCCTAGCGTAGAATCTGGGGCAAAGAGGACGCACTGCTAAGAGAGAGCCCTCAATTAGGACCCCGTCGAGGTTTTGTACCTCGATTACTGGACTTGAACGAGACCTCTACTCTCCTCAGCTCGAATGAGTCGACGCTCGACCAACGCAATGCCAAGTCTCTCGAAATGCCCCCATTCACGCTCCTCAACTAGAAGTAAAACGTATTTCCTTCTGTCTCCCAAGAGAGTTCCGGGGTGCTTGATCGGGATTCCCATCACTTCCTGCTGTTCGGCTTGTCTTCCCAAGACCACCGCGTCTTGTATGTCCGACACAGCCATGTGTCCGGGTTTATCCACCCACATCTCGCCAGTGAGGTGTTCCTCTTGGCTTGTGGGGTCAATGATGCGGTTGCACAAACCGTCATCGTGGATCCGGTATGCTTCAGGGTTGATCTGTAACCTCACATGTCGTGCAGCCATCGAGCCGGCGGCGTCAACCTTTACGGTGTCGTCCCACTCGAGCAGCTGTGAGATTTCGGCAAACTTGATCGGTCTAGTGTATGCCATCCAGGACCAAGACGGTATTTGGCTGTCTGCTTCGAATGCTATTTGTTCAAGAGACGCCTCCTGCGCTCGTCGCCATAAAAGACCTCGGTGTAAGGCCCTATCAAAGACTCCGTATCGGATGTTGGTATCCAAAGCGCGGCCGAGCTCCTGAGCCAACGCGTAGATGGCAATAGGCCTGTCCGACTGTTGGGTGATGTCGAGCTGGGCGTAAGTCTCAAACAAGGTCGTGAAGAGTTGGATCTTTGTCACCAGGGCGCGGTCTTTCGGGGATGAAGGGAAGTCGGGATCGGATAGCAGAGATGCTTTTCCCTCGCTATGACAAGTACAGTTATTATATCCTCGGCAGATGTATGAATAGAGTGACTTACTTGCGCATATACGTCAGACTCTCACACCTCACGCCACCGCCGCACTCCCAATAGGTCTGTCTCTTGGTGAAATGTATCGTCCTCCTTGCTAGCGCCCGTTCCTGGAAGACCCATGCGCGGGAGTCCAGCACCGCCCGGCCGACATCACCCGAGAAATCGTCGACGTCTTCACAGAAATACACGGGACCGCGCGAAGACTGCGGAACGAAGACAGAGTTGCCTGGCGATCGCGGCCGTCGGAGGAAGCCGTCGGTAGAACCAGCCGCAGATGACGCGGCGATGACACAGTTGGCGTTGCGAAATATTCCTGCCATCTTCTTGCCTTCCGAGAGCCAATCCTCTCTGTCTCCTTGCAATATGCAAAGAGAGTCTATTCAGAGATACTCCTTTCCCAGGGCACGCGTGACATGGATTGCATCCTGGAAGTTGGCTGGTAGGCTCGAGACGGAAATCCCCTGGGCTAAGCGCTCATTTGCATTCTCACGAGTTGTGGACCAGGGTGGACGACCGTTGGGATGGCTGCCCCAACAGTGAGACAGGGCAATGTAGGAGACATCTCCATGCCCAGTTGTTATGCTGTCCGTAGCAACCAGGTGGACAACATCTGCAGCAGAGCCTGCGGAGCCTCCTACGCGAATGAACCGAGAAGGCTGTTCGTCGGAACTGGATTTTGGGGCGCAACCGGCCGGGTGTCCGCATTTACCCTCGTCGCAGAGGCGAATCCACTCTTTGATCAGGCTGAAGTGTTCTGGACTTCCTGAATCCAAGAATGCTGGAAGCCCTGGAAACAAGCCCGGCTCTTTTCCCCACGGAAGCGAGCTTTCACCTTCGGCGTCACTTCTAGCATCCTCTGATAATCTGATCACGACCTCTGATTCTTCCGATCCCGAACGCGAGCTTTCACTTTCGACATCGCTTTCAGCGTCAGTCTCATCATCGATTTCGGCATAGCTTCCAACGTCCTCAAGAGCACTTTCCGCCGTCTTTTCGGGCCGCGGAGATTTGTTTTCCGCGGCCGCAGCCAGATCTTCACCTGCGTCGGGTGTGAGGCAGACTGAATAAATGCCGAGCGTTCAGTAGCTTTGTCTTTGAATGATCTCCCGCTTGATAGTTGGACAGCATGCGACAAAGATCGCAGCCATCTCAGGGTTCATGAAGGGTACCGACGGTGTTCTGAAGGTCAATGACTCTGCACTCGTCGCAAAGCTTAGACTCGGGAGACGATTGAGCCTTGGTGGAATTTTCTTCATGGAAGAGCCTTTTTGGAATCGTGTCTGCCAGATACAGCCAAGTATCGATACCGAGAATTCGACGATGATGACGCAAATTGGCTTCAGGAGCACTAATAACGTGTGGCGTTCCGTACTCGTCATTGTAGATGAAGTCACGCGGTGCATAGTTGTACGTTCCGACGTCAATTCGTCGGACGCCACTGGTGAAGATACCTCTTTCCATTGGTCTGTATGACCAGCGTCCGTTCCTATCAAAGACACCAGACATGATGTCGATAAAGCTCAAGGCTCCATCAACGTTGTACGGAAGGTTTCGGCGGCCACAACCGAGCGGACGGCGGGGCGGCGGAAGCCGGGAGCCGAGCTCGCCTGGACCGCAGTCCTGAATATACGAGGAGTCATCTAAAGGGTCGTCTTGGATGTCGGAGGCCCCCTGTCCATGGGAGAACCTGTCGCCCAACACGAGCTCGAAGCCTTCTGTCCACCGGGGCCGCCTCGGGTTATTCTGAGGGAGGGAGTCGATTGCTGCGTGTGCTAAGCGGATTGCCTCGAACATATCTCCCATGTCGGGCTGTACATCCCGTTCTGAGAACCTCATTCCGAGGAATAATGCGAGGTCGACCATGCACACAGCTCTATTTGGATGGTCTTGAGGAAGATAGTCTAAGAATTGTTGCAAATGTGAGATATCTTGTAAAAGTATTTCTTTGGTGATGATTCCCTCTTCCGCAGGCGGCTCCGTCTCTGCCGCAGCTGCCACAGCTCCCTCCTCGCCCGAGTTCAACGGCTCAACTGCGAGCGATTCACTTTCGGCCATGACCCCGTTGCTGTGGATAATCGTGATTGTATTGATTGATTATTGAGATTTCTCTGTTCGAAATTCGACCAGGAAGATCCCTGAGTGTTCCGACCCAACATGCATGACCAAGACAAGGTCCTACCCCGCAGGTCCATGGCGGCTAACACGCAATATGTGCATCAAGTACCTACTCCGTAATGGAACATAAGCAACACCTCTCGGAACGGAAGAACAATTCATAGGCTATGACAAGTCACGATGAGATACGGATATGTTGTATACTAAATTTGCAGCATATCCACATAATCCAAGGATACGCTGGGTATCTACAAAGGTTTATCTAAAGCTGAGGAAGAGAAGTGTTTACGCAGTGTCCTCGCTCGGGGGGCGGCAATGCGCAACAGGAATCTCGGCGCGGCCCCTGAGTTATTAGGCGGGGCGATCGGGAAGTCACCTCCGCGGCCGCTGGCCCGTCACCGGCGAGGGGCGTAGGTAACCCGTTACAATAGATGATGTAGTTATTAACGGGCTGGCCCCTTGGGAGCCTCGGGGATTGCTTGGCCAATCAGCAGCCTTTAGCTAGACCCACTTATCGAAGTTTTCAACGCTTACTAAGGTACCTACCTACCTTAGGTAACTAACTTTACCCTTCTGCTTCGTCCGTGCCGCCAAAGCGTTAAATAACACATACATAACTAAACCACCACGCAAAGATCAAAAGAACAAAATTGATTAAAAACATACAACACCAGGTATTCGCTGGTCGTCACCGACCCAACTACTAATCCGGCCCTCATTGGCTTATCTATGGGAGAGCGGACGGGATCCCGAGTTTTCCAATGGGTATAGTCGTATGTGGTGGTCTGACGAAGGGGGGAAGGTGATATCGTGAGATCGAGCAAGGTTGAAATGATCGTTTTCCTTGATTGAAAGCCGTTATAAGTCAATATCTCTCGAGATGAAACCTAGCTCATGCTCCAAACTATTACCGAATCCCCTTCGTTTCGAGTCGACGGTTACTCGATGGTCTGCTGTATCGAGGAGAGCCTGCCTGGTGATCATTTGCCTTCCTGCTTATGCAACAAAGGACTCGGAAAGGTTACAACCAAATTGAGCACGGAAAATTCAGAGACATTCGTAAACTCGAAAGGAATTAAGCATTAATTTCGTGTTGGAAGTCGTGGGCTGCCGTCGTCTCAGCAAATGATACCTGCCATCATTGGGGGGGTTGAGGAGACACAACATACGTGATCCGTCACTCATTGAACCCCATCCAAAGCCGATGGCGCAATGGAATCGTCCCGCATGGATATGATAATTCAGACTATATGCTGGCTTGGGTATGATACTTCATGAAGCCAAGCACTCCATCTACAAGGCACAGTGTACTTGGCATCTAACGACTGATGTTCCTTGGCGCCCGGCCTGCTGGTTAGAGACAAGAGTCTAGCTTTGGCGGGGAGGAAGAAGAGCCATGCCAGTATCATCACGATTCGTTCTTCGGGCCACGGAGATATCTAGCGGCTCCGGTCAATGAGCCGCGATGAAAGCATCAGATCATTCGAAATACCGTTCACAGTCGGGCGTAAGGACCGGCAAATCACGAAGTCGGCGGTCAAGCAACGCCGACCCCGACAGACATCGCAACCAGTTGGGCGCCATTCCTTTTTTCTTGCTTTGCCGCTCTAAAGTGGTCACCAATCTTCGGGACCGACTCGGTGCTCCTCGGTGATGGACGCTTAGTTGGGGGCAGCGGAGGCTCTCCGAATCGCGAATTCGCCGCTCAGACGTTGGGCTAATGTAGCCTTACAGGACACATGTACAACATGACGTCCTACGGCTCTAGTGCGCTCAAAACTAGCGGGATGAAGAGAAGCTTGTATCATGGCCAGCCAGGTGTCGTGAGATGAGTAAATGCTGTGATAAGTGCTTTGGGTGAAGAAGCCGTCAACCCACCTTGACCTGGGCCAGGGTCCACCAGACGAGATCCAAAGAGCCAACGTGGATTATAGATGTCTGCCCTTCTCAACAAGGTCTTGCTGCCATGTAGTGCATGTAGAATTTCCGTAGTCGGATCGGGATTCGCTCTCGCTGGCTTTAGTCTCCGGAAGTGCCGGATGTTAGTCCACCCAGGGGAAAGGGTCCTTTTGATGGGTTCGTTGGATTTGGTCAGCGAATGATGTACACAGTATGCGATTGAGAATGAAGAGTGAAGAGAAAGAAGTTTATTGTCCATCTGATTCCCGACGAAATAAGCAAAAGCAGAAATGTCAGCTGCACGCCGCTCTAGACGCGTATATTTTCCCAAACTCCGTGCGGACCCTGCTTTCGCCGCTCGCCCTTTCGCCCCAATGCAGACCGGCGCCTGTTCAGCCATTTGCTCTGAGTAATTACCCATGACATGCGCATCGGGATTGACGGGCAGCATGCCCCCGAATATGGTGTTGTGGAGTCCAATGTCTTGCCGTCGACTCCGCTCAAGGACCGATGTTGGTTCTGTAGGGCTTTCCTGTTCTAATGTGTCGCGCTCTCGAAACGCCGTGATTGCGCCGTTTAAACCAGTGATGGGCTTTCACGATCCTATCCCGTCGCCGTACTTTGCCCCGCCCTTTGCGCTGCAGACCAACTTCCTCGAGCTGAGAAAGGTTCAACGCCTTCTTCTAGTGGGCGCTGCTGACGGTGGAAGCAGACGATGAGCTGGTCTGTGAGTCGGTAGAGTTTGTCCTCGTCGCCTTCGTGCGCTCGCTTGGGGACCGTGTTAGTGCGAAATGTCAGGGAGATCGAGCACGGTTGCTTCACTCACTACGTAGAGCGGTCCTGAAGGTGGCACTCATACTTGGCAGCGCCAGTCTTGAACTGGAAACGGATTCCCTTGTTCTCTAGTACAGTCTGGAGTTGACCCTTCTGGGCGTCGGCGGAAGGCATGTTGAAGTTTGGAGAGGAGGCTTGCTCGAAGATGGTGCTTGAGATGTGTTTGGCTCCGGAGAGTTTCGATGGTGTCAGTTGGTCGATGAAAGTCGAAGAGGTAGGCAAAAGAGTAAATTGCTTGGAAGCGAACACTTGAGTCAGAGTGAAGGGAGCAACAACTTTTTTATATATTTCAGAGCAAAGGGTTCCGCAACACTAACACGGCTGCCGACTTATCCAGGATTCCTGGCTACCCGCTTAGACTCGCAACAGACACGCGCGGAAGAAAAAGCCCTAGCACTGGCGAACCTTGGGATTCGCCGATTCGGGGACGAGGACTATTGCACGGAGGCAGTCCACCCCGCAAAGGTCCACTGTCCGGACAGGTAGGGCAAGGGGTACCGATATGAGCGATATTCGAATTTGAGCTGGGGGACTGGGAATGGCTGTGAACCCCGAGTGTAATCGCGAGATGGTAGTCATTCGTTCATTTAACCTGCAAGGTACCCCATATTGCTTAGCTTGCGGACCACTCGGCCACAGTGTATTCCCATCCTCGTCTAAGGTAGATATATGCTGAGGTGCCAGACCGGGAGACCGGACTCCGGGGCATTATTCCTGGCCCCTATGCCGCCGTTCTGTAATAAAGGACTCGAGCACGCGACAGTATTCGCCAAGTTGGCGTTGTAGGGCCCATCTGGGATCGACACTTGAGCTTACACTATCATGAAGTATTACTCGGGCAACGTCCTACTCCGTACCAATTGCTAACAATCATCTCTTTCCGGAAAGACATACAATACACCGTTGGGGCTTTCTTCTTTAGGCAGCTAGCGATGGTCGATCTCACCCTCCCGGTTGTCCAATTCGCATTCCGTGATAGTTCTACCGTCGCTCATCTTCCGCTCTCCCTATGTATCGTAACACGGCAGTTCCCTCGACTTGACGCTCGCAGTTTCTCTTAACTTTCATACTCGTACATGTCCAACAGTTGGTTACAAACCGTCACTCTCCAAGCTTACGTTTCCCTTCCTTCTAAGTGCGACAAAGTACGCCTCTTTAGAGTCCTATGATTGTGTCAGCGTAATTCAGCAGACACAATATGGATCTGTATCCATACACTGCGAGATGACTCTGGCTTCTCTCGAAAGACCTTGGCAAACAAGGTTTTCAACTTCTTTTCAAACTCTCTGTCCTCGGAACCTTGGTAGAACTTGCAGACGAAATGCCCGCCGTTCTTGAGCGTGTCATTGGCGAACTGCAGTGCCGCTCCGCAGAGGTCCTTATTTTTTCACCTCAGTAACTTGATAGACGGCGGCAGGGAAGGGGAGAATACGTACCATGCTTCCGGCGTGATCTCGGAAGGCCATGCCGCTCGTGTTCATCATCCTATGATATGGATTACTAAGACTGTTCACGCCGAATCCACTGGTCTGGTCCCAAGGTGCTGACATGTCACTCAACACAATCTAGTTCCTTACGTCAGTCTGCAACGTCCCAAAAGATCTCGATGTGGGTGATGAGGAAACAATGATGGGAAAGACTCACATCCACCAATCGACCCTTCTTGGCCTCCGCTCCATCCTTGGCGGTACTGGAATTTTCTGACGCTGCTCTCTCCATGTCGATATAGCTCGGCTTCTCCTCAATGACCGCGGCCTCGCTATCCTCAGACGAGTCTTCGTCATCGTTCTCTTCTTCTCCGTCCTCTTCCGCTGGCGGCGAGATCTTCTTGCGGTGCCTGTTTCGCTCGAGATAATCTTTCACCATACCCTGGACATCAGGCGAAAGAAAGTTGCCTTGAATCGTCGAGACGCCCTTGGGCGGCTGCGCCGGTATGATGTCGATTCCCAGAATCTGGCCGTTGGGCTTTGTGCGCTCGACAGCAACCTATTTGGCCATATTATACGTTCTGTTTTCCCCGCTCGTCCATGAATTTTTTATAGGAATTGACTGACCTGTGACCAACTCCCTGGAGCATACCCCTTTATCGCTTTCTCAGCCTCAATGTCTCTTAGTAGACGTCAAATCACCCTCAAAGACTCACCAGATCCACTACCGTCTGTCCCTTGCGGAAAAACTTGTACTTGACATCCATCTGTCATTCTTGTTACCAAACTAAGCCCCAGAAAGAATTATACTTAGAATCTGACGGTTCCATACCTCCAAGAGCTTGAACGCGGCTCGACTCTTGAGTCCCTGCACCTTGGCCTCGCGGGCAAAAAAGTCTTTACCCTGCCTCATCTTCCACCGCGAATTGGACGAAGATGCGCGCATCTGCAAAGTCCCAGGAAAGCTTATTTGACATTGCTTGCATGTTGTGAAATTGCTGAATGAGGGTTGACGCAATGCCGCGCTCCACAGAGGGCGGTATGCTGCTTCTGACATTGTGCGGGTGGGTTGTGATAATGGTGTTTGGAATGGTGTTGAGCGCCCTCTTGTCACTTCTTGTTTGATGTGCCAAGACGCCAAGTCAGACTCGACGGAGATAGTTGCGTATGAGCAATCAAAGTCGTTGAGTCGCTTGATGTTCGTGAACTGGGTGATGAGAGGTCGAAGGGAAGCTTCTGCAAATGAGGATGAGCTGAGAAACCTGATTGGCCCAAGCTTCTCGGATGCGACCAGGGGTAAGGCACTCTAAGGTGACCTCAGAGATAATAGCTTCGCTTCTGACGAAGCGCCCGGCATCTTGTTAGGGAAATTCATGGCAGTCTTCATTGCACGGATATTTGCAACAAAAAATTGTTGACAAGGGCGCAATTGTTTGGCAGAACGGCCGCATCGGGCCTCTTCATTGTGTGTTTGGAGAACACTACCGTATCTTTACAGAAACCTCAACAACTAGCCAACCCTGCGCGTAGAAACAACAGACCCAAAACGCCGCCAATGCATTGCCCCTTTTGACTCCTCCCATTGAGCTGAAATCCCAAGGTAAAGCATTCTTCGCTAGAAAACACAATGATGCAGAGCCACTCACGCCAGGAAGCTGGCACCGACTCCCCTTCTGTCCTTCTTGAGCGGCGAGAATGACTTCTTGCCAAAAGCACCAGCGTTTCGCACCATGCTAAGGTGAGTCTTGCCGAGAGCTCTGCCGGCACCCATACCAACCTTGCCAGGCCGCTTGGTAGCAGCGGGAGGCACCTCGCCATCGTCATCATCAAAGAGCGTTGCTGACTCACCACCCAGCTTGCGCTTCTTCTTCTTGACTTCCTGTTCACCCTTGCCAGCGGCTACAACCTTCGCAGGAGCCACGTTCTCTGGCTCGTCAGCGTCAGGATCCTCTAACACCTGCTCAAGAGGAGCGCTTGATGTAGTATGAGGTTTGTTGACCGCAGATGAGACCCCTTGCACAGGCATGTTTGGTGATGTTTCTGTCAAGGCCTTCTTTGGTCGGCCACGAGGCTTCTTCGATTCACCATCGTTCTTGGATTTCGGCTTTGCTTTCGTCGTCTTGGTGAGAGCAGGTTTATTCGCGGACTCTTCGTGCTCTTCAAGCTCCTCCAATTGTTCCGGCGCATCCTCAATCTCCACATTGGCCCCAGCATTGACCTCGACCTCTTGCGACTGAGATTGGTGGGACAGAGGGATGTAGCTGACATCAGCTTCCTCATCCTCTTCGGCGACTGCATCCTCGACATTGAGCGTTTTCGACTTGGCCAGGAAAGGAGTGATGGAGAACAGCGACTTCTCGCCTAACATCGTCTGCTCAAGGCCCTTCTTCTTAGCAGGGCGCCTGCCGCGAGTGATGTCTTCTGGCGTGCCGAGGCTCATGTCGTCCATGGCGACCTCTTCAACTCTTCGCTTCTTGCCGGCCTGCGCCTTCACGCCTCCCGGACGCGCAGGAAGCTGTGTACTCGGTATAGCTGCCGGTCGAGCAACCAACTCCGCACGCACGGCCTTCAACTCTTCCTGGGCGTTGCGCAACTTGGACTTGACCGTGTCTAGGCGCTGTTCGAGCATCTCGTTCTGTGTTTGGGCCTCGGATAGAGCCATATCATGCTCCTTCCGTAGCTTTTCTCGCTCCCGCCTCTCGACGGAAAGCATCTTTTCCATCTCTTGGATCTTTTGAGTCGACTCCCGTTCCGCCTTCTTGTTCGCTTGTCCGGCCTTTGCGGCTGAGACAGCAGTCTCGAGCTCTTCCTGCAGTTGTTCCTTCTCACGCTTTTCCGTCGTCAGCTTCTTCTCGGCGTCCTTGATTCTATGCCGCAATTCGTCTTCGGCTGATTTATCGCCCTCCGCTTGTGCCGATTGCTGTTCTCGTGCTCGTTTCTCGGCAGCCAACTCTACCTCAGCCATATTCAGCTGACGCTCTAATTCCAGTTTCTCGGCGATGACATTTTGCTGATGGGCAACTTGTGACCGTAGGTGCTCCAGTTCAGGCTTCATGGCGTTCACCTCCCGAGAGAGAGCAAGCTTCTCTGCTAGCACTTTCGTAGAATCTTGAGACAGGCTATTGAGAGATTCGAGTTCGGCCTGGTACATTCGAAGTTAGGATAATTCGTCGGGCGTTGCCGAATCGGCGTTCACACCAACCTTGATGTGACCAAATTCCCTCTTCTGAGCCTTGAGCTGCGTGTCTTGGTCGCGATTTTTCGCCTGTAGTGATTCGAGGTCACTGCGCGTTTGGTCGAACTTGTCGGACAACTGGTTAATTTGCGCTTCCCTTTCGGCAAGCTGCTCGCGTAATGTCGCGTTCTCATCGAGAAGGACTTGTTTGGTGACCTTCTGTCTTCGCGTGTCTTCCTCTTTGACGATGAGCTGTGCTTTGTGGATGTGTTGCTGGTGTTTCATCTCGAGCTCATGAGCCGCGGCGGCCCTCTGTACGAGTGGTTAGAAAGAGGTCCTACTACGCTGATCGAATACTAGACTTGCCTCTTCCGAGTCCATGTTCCTAGTTTTGCAAGGCATAATGGCGGTGTTTGTGCAGTTGCTTCTGCGCTGGAAGCGCGTCGACGCGTTGATTTAGGAGGCCCCTAAAGAGGTGGTGTGTTGCTGGAAGCCAAGATGCCGTAGTTCCCAAATCTTTCTTGACCAGATTGCGCGACAGTATGGATGCCCGCGCGTAAAACGATTGAGGTTCGCGATGTCGATGTTGAAATGGTGGTAGGTGTGTTTGGTTTGACTTTGAAATGGAGTACCAATTGGCGAGGTAAACATGGTTCCCAAACTGGTTAGTCCCATCAACGCCGTGCCCCCCGCTCCAGGCTGGTTATCTCCACAATTCTGAACTGCGTTGATGTCTCGGTAAGCGGTTCAGGGGTGACGTGACAGAAAAAGTACCTAAGGGAAAGTCCAGGGCACCCGACGTTCTCCCGCACGGGGAAACCCAATATCCGCTTCCGATTGAGCTACCTTACCCCTTCCTCTACGGCACCTTCCTTACTTAAGTAAGCCAAGATTGGAGCGGTACGTACACAAGCTTGCGACTTGGCCCACTTCTCTGTGGATTGTGTGTCGCTGTTGAGAGCTGTCCAGTTCGAGCTGTTGAAGTCCAGTGTGCGGCATCTCGACGACACTTGCGGCGCGCACCAATTCGTTACGCAAGCCCGACTTCAATTTCACCCGAAACGGCCAATTGGCCACACAATCAACCCTTCGATCGTCTCCCGAGCTCTTGTTGCGCCTATTTCACCGACGCATCCCTCAAAATGCACTTCCTTCGCTCCCTCGTAGCGGGAACCTTTCTCGCTGCCGGTGCCTTTGCAGCCAAGAAGACCCCCGAAGAGCGGTTCAACGATTTCCACGCAAAGGCTCTCACCTCGTCCCCGATCAAGCTTGCCGATACTAGCTACAAGTCTTTGACTTCTGCTCCCCGCGATTACACCGTTGCCGTCCTTCTGACAGCTCTCGAGAACCGATTCGGCTGCCAGTTGTGCCGGGAGTTCCAGCCGGAATGGGATCTTCTGGGTAAGACCTGGACCAAGGGCGACAAGAGGGGCGACTCGCGCCTTCTCTTCGGTACTCTCGATTTCTCTGATGGCCGTGAGGTCTTCATGTCGGTAGGCAAACCCAGGTTCAAAGCAGGTGACACCAGACTTGGCCAAGACCTAACACGACCACTACCAGCTCGGCCTCCAAACCGCACCCGTCCTGCTCCTGTTCCAGCCCACCATTGGCCCTCACGCTGTTGCTGCCGCCGACCCTCTGCAATATGACTTTACCAGCGGGTGAGTTACCTGCTCGGGAATTGAATGCTCAACAGCATAAGCTAATAATTAAACAGACCTCAGTCTGCTGAGCAGGTCCATGCCTGGCTGTCGAGACACCTTACTGACCGACCCCACCCTCCGGTGAAGCGCCCGATCAACTGGATGCGATGGATTTCTAGCATCACCATCGTCCTTGGTCTCGGCACTGTCCTGGTCACTGCCTCGCCTTACATCCTGCCTATCATTCAGAACCGCAACTTGTGGGCCGCCATCAGTCTCATTGCCATTCTGTTGTTCACCAGTGGCCACATGTTCAACCATATTCGCAAGGTTCCCTACGTGGCTGGAGACGGCCGGGGTGGTATCAGTTACTTTGCCGGTGGTTTCCAGAACCAGTTCGGTCTGGAGACCCAGATCGTTGCCGCTATCTGTTTGTTTATCCCTCTCCAAGTCAAGTCCAAATGCTAATTGAAAGTAGACGGTGTCTTGGCTTTCTGTGCCATCTCTCTCACCGTCAAGGTGCCCCGCATTGGCGACAACAAGAGACAGCAAGTTGCTGTTCTGGCTTGGGGTGGTGTCTTGTTCATCATGTACAGCTTCCTTCTCAGCGTTTTCCGCATCAAAAACGGCGGCTACCCCTTCTCCCTGCCTCCTTTCATGTAAGGATGCTATTTGACAAGCCGGCACTATCGGAAGCAACCAACTGCGCTGGCAACTTCTCGTCTGGCCCCGAGTTGTTCGCTAGGATAGCCATACCTTGCCAATGGCCAAGCGGCCCAGTGTCACCATCGACACAAATGTAACATAGCGGAAAGAGGGTCATCAGAAGCTCATAGAGAGGGTGATCAGACGTGGCAAAAAGACAATCCACGAATTGAACTACAAAAGCATTGTAACACATTTTGCTGCCCCTTTCGGTGTTCGTTCACTGTTGTTCCAATGAGCAAGACACAGGATGCATAGCTTAAGCCTGGTGTGCACGTCTTCCTTTAACATGAAGGTGCTATGGCTCTAAGCGGATTTTTGTCTTTTGAATGAGATGATAAATCGTCTTTGTCTTTGTATTGACCCTGAATGATCTGTCCTTGTCTGCCAGCTTCTCCCAAGCCCCCTTCTGGAAGTTGGCCTGATGCCTTTTGTTTCTCTTTCGGATGCTGCCTCGAGATGAAGTAGTCTCGACCTGAAATGGGAAGCCAAACCAGAATCTCCCACTCCCAGAGTGAACAACAGATAGACCTACGGATTTAACCGTCGATCCTTCAAAATGGCCCACATTTCAGCGTGTTTAATCTTTATTGTAAACCGACTCGGAAGCGTCGAGAAATCCTAGGCAAGGTTCATGGTCCTGAGAACCATAGCTTTCCTTCGGCCAGGTGATCTTTTGACAGATCGATCAGTCTCAGGGCCTTTGACCTTGGTAATGCTGACGGGTGTCTCCTTCCTAATGAGGTCGAGCCCGGGGCGGCATGACAGCATTTTAATCTCAGTGAATTGTCGCACCATTCAGGCTTTGTAGGTGAATGAAGGAGGTTTCATCCAGCGGCATCTGACCAATTTACATTTGGAGTAGCCAAGCCATGAAGTCAGGATCGGAGTTTTTAGCCGGCCAAGGAGAAATCAAGCACTTAGCACCAGGATCGTCCCCCCGGTGATCTGGGGTTATTGCCGGCTAAAGTGACGACTGCCACCCTAGCTCGTAACACTTTATTTTGTCTTCAGGAACTCTGGAGGGACAAACCACTTCAGTTGAAACTGGTCATTGGCTACTCCATCTGCCTCCCTCATGTTGTAGTACTACTTTGCCCCGGAGGCTCCGAGGTGCCTTGGACCATTAAACTCCCATCTCGCAATGTAATTCTCAGGACAACAGCGATTTCTTCAACAATATTCACATAGTTTATACTTCATTTCTCGTTGAATTATCTGCGGGTTTGTTACATAACACATATCCAACAGCAAGAGAGGAATAGGTGAAGACCACTGGGAAAGGCAAATGAATCGCAGGGAATCCCAGAGCATCGAAACCTCCCCATTTACAGCTAGCCATTACAACAATTGTGCCGAATCTAGTGAGGAGCTGACGGTTTCCGGTTGGGACGGCCCGTCTTTGAGAGAATCTGTGGACTTGTATGGCACCATCACTCACCCACGGCTGGGGTCAGTGTGAAGGACTGGAGATCTGCCCTCGAATGGTCGAAGCGGAGGTTGGTTTGACAAGGTAACATTATCTAATACTGCAAATACCACAATGTTCTGAGTGTTCTAAACACCGGCCACTTTAATGCTAGACTTGCAGTCCAATCATCACTTGACCATTAGATGAAGTCGTCAATCTGGCGGTGGACATCGTAACGAGAACCCTTCATCGTGAGGTACTAGGTGGACACCAAGTAGCATAGACTTCTCTGACTGCGACCATGAGAGCGTTCATCATCTTGCCCATTCGAGCCGCCCCCTTGGATAGACATTCTTGGTTCGGAGGCTTGAGACCGAAATGAATACAGTCACCGGGCCTGGTGCCTGATTAACGTTACTCGGAGATAATGGTAGGAACAAAATGCAAGATTTGGGATATTGCCCATCTTTCGAGGTATCATTATTGTAGATAAATAGTGCCATGTCTCCCAGTATAGTACCCATGGCTCTCACCATCAGGACATCAACATCACTTCTACAGAGCTCCCCGTCTCAAGACAGTCATTCGTCAAGATGAAGTTCACCGCCGCTACGCTGGCGGCCTTGGCCTCGACAGCCATCGCTGCCCCTTCCCAGACGATCAAGGAACAACCTCGACAAGCCGCCTCTGCTTGCTCCGCCAACGTCTCCCTGGATGCAAAGACCAATATCTTCTCCAAGTACACCTTACATCCCAACAGTTTCTACCGTGCTGAGATTCAAGCTGCCGCCGCAGCAATCTCGGACAGTACGCTCAAAGCCAAGGCCCTGAAGGTCGCTGACGTCGGCTCCTTCCTCTGGCTGTGTGTTGAGCCCCGACATCTACAACCCTTCTTCGAGCAACGTGGATACTGATGCCGCAGGAATACAGTGACACCATTGCCAACATCCAGCGTCTCACGCCCGCCATCGCCGACGTTCCCTGCAACAACATCCTCGGCCTGGTCATCTACGACCTCCCCGGCCGCGACTGTGCCGCCAAGGCTTCCAATGGCGAGCTTAAAGTCGGCGAGCTGAGCCGCTACAAGACGGAGTACATTGACCCCATTGTCAAGATCCTCAAGGCGAACCCCAAGACCGCTTTTGCTCTCGTCATCGAGCCTGACTCCTTGCCCAACTTGGTCACCAACGCCAACCTCGCGACTTGCCAGGCCTCGGCCTCGGGCTACCGTGATGGTGTTGCGTACGCCATCCAGGCTCTTAACCTTCCCAATGTTGTCATGTATCTCGATGCTGGACACGGAGGTTGGCTTGGGGTAAGTTTATAATCATCCCCGTCCATGTGACATGTTCCCGTTCTAGCTTGCTTGCTGGTCATGATCATGTTGTTGACTGGTTAATAGTGGAACGACAACCTCAAGCCCGGTGCCGAAGAGCTCGCCAAGGCGTACAAGGCTGGTGGCAGCCCTTCGCAGCTTCGAGGCATCGCCACCAACGTTGCCGGGTGGAACTCTTGGTAAGTCTAGCTCATACCCCTAAACATCGAGGAGTAGCAGCAAGAACTACAGAGACATTTCACTGACAAGATGTACTCACAGGGACGCCGAGCCCGGCGAATTCGCAAACGCCCCAGATGGCCAGTACAACAAGGCCCAAAACGAGAAGAAGTACGTCACCCTCCTCGGCGCCGCCCTCCAGACGGCCGGCATGCCCAACCACGCCATCGTCGACACAGGCCGCAACGGCGTCCAGGGCCTCCGTCTCGAGTGGGGCGACTGGTGCAACGTCAACGGCGCCGGCTTCGGCCTCCGCCCCAGCGGCAGCACCGGCCTCGAGCTTGCCGACGCCTTCGTCTGGGTCAAGCCCGGCGGCGAGTCCGACGGCACCAGCGACTCGAGCGCCACGCGCTACGACTCGTTCTGCGGCAAGTCTGACGCTTACAAGCCGTCTCCCGAGGCTGGTACATGGAACCAGGCTTACTTTGAGATGCTGCTCAAGAACGCCAAGCCTGCTTTCTAGATAGAGAAGGGAAAGCTTCACCACTCTTACCGTATTGGGCCGCAGCAAGTGCCTTCAATCATGGTGAAAAGGGGCTACCTCTGCAGAATTTTCTCTTCCACACATGACTAAGCTACATTCTCTCAGTAAATATATACAATGTCAAGTCTTCGTATATCTATGGCATCAGGCCCTACTCTATGTGATGAGGCGGGAGCACAGGAGTTTGTGATAACGTAGTGATCAAAGTGTATGTGTGAACGAGATTTGATCGTTATGTCTCACGCCACGAAGGGCAACCTGCGTCTTATAGTAGCGCTTGACTAATGTCGCCTACAACATGGGGGACAGCAGTTGCCATTATCCCAAATTTGCAGACATCGTGTTGTAGTACAGGGTTCCACATTCATCACTCAAGGCATGGTTGGTACGATTGTGTGCTGACCAAGTCAACATCACTAGTTGAATGAACGGAAAACAGGATTTTTTTGAGTTTGCCAGGATCTTTTGATTTGGGCGTTACAGGTTCATGTCCGAGTCCTTTCGTGGGCTACCTATAAGCCAGCCATGCAGTCTCATCCCCAATTTTTCACAAATCGTTTTGACCCTGCGCATCCCGAAAGACATAACGAGGAAGCCAGCCTAGGACGCCCGCCATGATCTACCAAGAGAGCCCTTTCCCCACCACACTTCGTCACCATCATCGCACAACCCAGAGAGAGAGAGAACAGAAGAGAGCTTCACGCCCGTTTATGCTCTCGACATGACACCCCAGGCACGGATGATGTTGTCAGTGTAACCGGCGAACAGGGTCTGGCCATCGGCGGACCAGGCCAAGCTCACGCACTCGGGCTCGCGGCTCTTCTTGCCGACAGCGGTGAACTCAGGCTTGAGCTCATCAACCTTGCTCTTCTTCTCAAGGTCGAAGATGATGATGCTGCTGGCGGTAGCAGCGCAGAGCCAGTAGCGGTTGGGGGAGAAGACAAGGGCGTGGATCTCGTCGTTGGCGTTCAGGGAGTAGAGGTGCTTGGACTCGTTAAGGTCCCAGAGCATGGTGGTACCGTCCTTGCCACCGGAGGCGCAGAGGGATCCATCAGGGGAGATGGTGACGGTGTTGATGTAGCCGGTGTGGCCGATGTGGTCAGTCTGCAGCTTGCAGGTGCTGAGCTCCCAGACCTAAAAATTTGCCAGTGTTAGCCATACTGCTGCGTACGGATTTTTTTCAAAAGGCAAAAATAAAAATTGGAGGTGCGAGATCAGGGCAAATGGTGAATAGTGGTCTCATGGCCTGCACGGCAGGCTCTGAAGTAGCAAATACTTTGATTGCAAACATCATGTCGAATCGAATGGTTGGGACGATTTCTCCAGAAAAGCAGATACTGGGGGTGCTGAAAACTAACCTTGACGAGCTTGTCCCAGCCGGAGGAGACAATGACGGGGTTCTGGGGGTTGGGGCTGAAGCGGACGCAGGAAACCCACTCGGAGTGACCCTTCTCGGAAATGGTGTACTTGCAGTCACCGAGGGTGTTCCAGAGCTTGATGGTGCGGTCGCGGGAGCCGGAAACGATTTGTCTGTTGTCGGCGGAGAAGGAGACGGACAGAACGTCGTTGGTGTGGCCGACGAAGCGGCGGGTGGTGGTGCCGGTGGCAAGCTCCCAAAGGCGGAGAGTCTTGTCCCAAGAGGCAGACAGGGCGTAGGCGCCGTCCGAGGAGATAACCTGTTTTCCTTCCCATCAGCCCAGAGTTCCCAGTAGTCCTAGCCCAGCAATAGAGGGCGGAGGAAAATTTTCGTAAAATTCGGAGGGGTTCGAGAGACGTACGCAGTCGGAGACGATGTGGGAGTGGCCCTTGAGGGAGCGCTTGGGGTAACCGTACTGGGACTCGTCACGGGTGAGGTTCCAGATGATCAGAGTCTTGTCACGGGAAGCGGACAGGAGCATGTTGGGGCTGGCGAAATGTTAGCGATCGTTGTCCTTCGAGATTCTTGGCCTCCTCCTCCTCCCCCCGCCGACGCCACTGTGCAGGCCTTCCGAGTCGTTGCCCATTTCGAAGAATCCCGTCCTTCTCTCGAAAATCAACGTCGGCGGCAGCGGTGGCCAGGTAAGGAGGATCGGAAGTGAAGAGAAATGTAGGAATAGTCGTACTTCTCCATGGAGGTAGCCAGGCTGGTGACCCAGCCATTCTGCAAAAAGCATCGCCGTCAGCCTCAAGCACAAAGCAAAAATGACCGGCGCAACGCAGCGGCGTGCGGGCAAGTAAGACGGCAGCAACTTACGTGGCCCTCGAGGGTACCCTTGAGAATCAACTGCTCAGCCATTGGGAAATGAGGCAATCAGGTCGATTGAGTGGTGAGGGAAAGGTAGAAAGATTGGAGTTGATTCTGAGCGTCACACCTTTGACCCTTGGGGAGCTTGAGCTGAGATTCCGGATTTTGGGTGTGGGTGAAAAAAATTAGCAAACTTCGCTTAGGGCCTGGCAGGTGGAAAGAGCGCCAGCCTTGCTCCTGCTGCGTTGGGTGTGGGTCACCGAGGTGGGGCTGGAGCCAATGGGGGCCGTTCGTGGCTGCGCTTCCTCCGAACTGCTCGCACGAGGCTGATTGGCCCCATATCAGAACAGTACATTGGTATCTGAGGTGCTGTGGTAGAGGAATGAAGGCCAGGTCCAATATTCCGGGTCCCTTACAGGAAGTTCAATTGTGCATGTCACTCGCTGCAGGGGCTCGCAGAATGCCACCTACTTACCTTAAGCCGTCAGCGTAGCAAGACCATGACTGAAGTCTCTCCCCCGAACGCGGTCTCCATGAGCTCAAATTTCACTCTTGCATATCGAATCAAACGCCCTCGCTGCGCACCCGGACCTCTCATAGCAGCCGTCGTATTCTCAGTCTCTCAACCTGAATCACAAGATAGGCTGGAATGCGGGAAGCTACTGTTGAACGCTCTGGTATTGTCGGAAAAGCTAAGAGTAATCTTGAGGAATCGCTTGCGGCCTATGCAGAGTCTCTCACGCCTTTGCCTCTGTCCTTGCGGTCGCTTCAATAAGTGTTCAAACCCGGTGGTCGTGTGGTCCTCCTGCCTCAGTGGCCATATTCTCAACCTGGAAGTGAGGTGGTTTGCTGTAACCCGTCCATACGATAAAGTACCCAAACGCCTTGCTGAATGCATGCCCATTTCCCAAAATTATCATTTTCTGTGTCTGCCTTGACTGGCATCCGACATACTCGCCTCTACAACCCAACCCCGTCAGTTATGATCGTTGCTCATTCTTTTTGATTACGGGTCCGTCCTCTGAAGCACCGGACTCGCGCTTTCGGCCCCTACCGAGAGAGGATGACTAGCTTTGCCCGGCGGCTCGTTTGCTCTGTCGCTGTACTTCCCTACGTGAATGCCGGGCGTCCGAGTTGACAATCATGCTATGATCGGCAATTTCGAGTTGTTGGCCGGTTGCGCCGCCTTCCTTTTTGACGAAACCTTCCATGGCGGCTGCCCATAGCGAATAGCGCTCCTTGGTCATAGGATCGCGCTCCGATAGGGATCTAATTTCCTTCTGCTTTCGGACCTTTGCCGCCCTCACCAGGCCTCGTAGGGCTTCCTCGCCTTGCTTCGAAGCCTTGGCCGCCTCTTCCCTAGTCTTCTGGGGGTCACGACCGCTGTCATCTTCCTTGGGTGTATATTTGTAGGTATGTTTGCTGGGAAAGTCGGGGAAGGACTTTGGTATGTACGGCTTGGCTTCCTTCTCGGGCTTGCCGCTCAGCTCTTCGCCAAGGAGAGGTAATGTTGTGTACGCATCTGGATCATCGACCAACGGATTGAAGTATTCCACGTCTAGCTTCGCCTTTGGTACGGGATGACGAACGTGGGGCCGCATCGCCTTCGTTTTCAGAGTGTAGCGTCGCATCGTAGACTCGAAGTCGGCCGGAGTCGGCTGCTCCCGTCGTGCAGCAAGGGCGAGACGTTTGGAATCAGCGATCATAGAGGCCATATCTGGATGTAGAGTCAGCGCCTACGAGCATCAGTATTCACAAGACCTTTGGTCATCTCACAGGTCTCTACGGCCCCCAAGAAGCCCTGCATCGCTTCCGGGGTAGCGGAGTCAAAGCCAACTTGCTGCAGTGCCAGTCCTATACTTCTTTCGAGACCACTTTTTGCTTGGTAATCCAGAGAAGGAATGGTGACTTTGGTCGCGCCTGGCAGGTTTGGCTCTTCATCGTCGGCGGCAGGAGGGCTGTTAGGCGCGTCGCTGTTCGTCTTTTGCCGTTTGATGCTTGGGTTCTCGTCTTCGCTAGACGAGCTCCGCTTGATCGGAGTCGTTGCCGCGGAAGGTGAAGACATGGCCGAAGTCGAACAGAGCTCGATGGAGGTGTGTTATGGCGATGTCGCAATGCACGTGCGGATGTCGAGGACAGAAGAAGTTTTGGGCGTGTCTATAGATTCAGGCAGAGAATAGCGCGACGACAAAGGATATGGCGCGCTCTCGTATTATTGGATCCGAGCCTGGGGTAGAGGAAGGCGCGCTGTCGGTGGAAGGAGGTTGTTCGAGGTCCGAGATTCGAGATTGTTTGCGCCTCGGACGGGAGGTGCCAATGGAGCTAGGTGCCTTGCGCGCATGGGTACGTACCGACAATTGAGGGAAAAATGGGATTTGTGATGCGGCTCTTTTTCTGGGGGGCTCGGCAATTGCCCCGCGGCTCACCATCCACTGAAATCAGACTTGAATCCACCCTTCAGCGCCTGAAGAGGCTCTGCACCAATCGTGCTTCTCATTGGAATAGGTACCTTGAAGAAACGACATGGATGGGGATGGAATACCTCACTTGCTTCGAAGCCATCTATCTCTCTTTCAAGCCCAACAGTGGTGTTGTTCCGCATCGAGTACTTACGTGCGACCTGGTCTCGCAAGGCACGGCATTATTGAGCTAACTACCCTAGTGGCCCGACTGCTGCTTTACTTGTAATTGAGGTATGGTCTTTGAACATTGCTGTCGTTCACTCCATGCCCTAAAGACGAACTGCCTTATTCGTTCAAAGTTCTACCGAGTCACAGATAAAACTGGACTTGTAGCAAGCTGCTCGTTATTTGTTCTTAAGCCAGCAGGCACATATGTACAATAAGAGAACTTTTGTACTTTGTATCCATATCTTACTTACCCTACCCAGTCTAGGTAATTAATGCAGGGAGACCCATCTCAGCCAGCCTGTGCTCGCTATCTTATCTTAGTCAAGCGCCTCAATTCACCCCTTTCATACCTAATCCAACAACAGACTTCCTTATACTATCTACTAGCGTTCATTTATCTCCAGTTCAAAAGGCAATTCTTATCGCTTTCTTTTGTTAACATTGTTGTCTTTGCTTTCCCAACCCTTTTCAGCCTGGGCAGGGCGTAACTTCAACTTTGCGCCTGGCACTTCAGGAACTCCAAACAATATCGCTCGCTCATTGACCGGCGAATACAACAATGCAGGACATTGAAACCCTCCGTAATGGAGGCTATCGCGGCCAAGGTCTGCAAAAGCTCAAAATCACCGGCACTTTGGACCAATTCCCCTCAGAAATCTTGGACCTAGCCGAAACCCTCGAACATCTGGACCTCTCTGGGACTGGCATTTCTGTCCTCCCCGATGACTTTAGCCGGCTGCGCAAGCTCAAGGTGGCCTTCTTTTCCGAATGCCGGTTTGCCATATTTCCCAAGCAGCTGTCAGAATGTCCCGAACTAGATATGGTGGCATTCCGCTCCAACGGCATGACCACCATCCCAGAAGATTCTTTGCCACCTAAGCTTCGTTGGCTCATTCTCACAAACAACCGCATCGAGGCACTGCCCCAAAGCATCGGCCGCTGCTCCCGACTCCAGAAGTGCATGCTTGCCGGCAACAGTCTCACGAGCCTCCCGAATGAGATGGTGGCCTGCAGCAAACTTTGCCTACTTCGTCTGTCTGCCAACAACTTCTCCGACTTGCCAAAGTGGCTTTTCGAACTCCCCGAACTCGCCTTTTTATCAGTTGCTGGCAACCCCTGTTGCTCCGTTAGTCTCGAGGAAGAGCTCGCTCTGCTACGCAAGGTGAACTGGGAGGATGTTGAGATGAGGGAGTTGTTGGGCCACGGAGCCTCTGGCGACATCTTCAAGGCGCGGTGGATGCTCGCTGACTCGGTGGTAGAGGAGGTGGCCGTGAAGCTGTTCAAAGGGGAGGTGACAAGCGATGGGACACCTCTGGATGAAATGGGCGCCTGTTTGGCAGCAGGATCGCACGATAACCTCATCAGCACGTTGGCCAGCATCCAGGGCCATCCAGAGAAGCACGGTCTCATCATGCAGCTCATTCCACCCCACTACCAGAGCCTAGGCCTGCCGCCTTCCTTGGAGACTTGCACTCGAGACCGGTACGAGCCAAGCAAGAAGCTGTCAGTCAAAGTTGTCTCTGAGCTCTTGAGTGGTGTTGCCGCAGCTGCTCTTCATCTTCACAGCCAAAAGGTTTCTCACTGCGATCTCTATGCGCACAACATTCTCTTCAACGACGACGGACACGCTCTGCTGGGCGACTTTGGGGCAGCGACGATCTACGAGCACCTCGATAGATTCAACTTTGAGAAGCTGGAGGTACTTGCCTTCGCTCACCTCATTGATGACATGCTTGGGGTTGTTCGCGTCGAGGATAGTGATGGCAGACGGCAGACTCTGCAAAGCTTGCGGGAGTTGCACACTCGCTGCTCCAGCTCAGTTGTCTCTGAGAGGCCTACCTTTGCCGACGTGGCCGATTCTCTCAGAGCCTTGGGTTGAAACTCAATAGCCCGAAAAGGCGATTTCTGTTGTCCCGGCTTTTAGGTTTCATGCGGTAAGATATACGAGCCAGGTCCAAGAGAGGTTTCTGGATCTTCAAGAGAAAGTGAATAAATGGAGTCTCTGTAACGATTAGGCGCGAGATAGACAACGGGAATGAGACATGGAGCTACTGATAGAATTAGACACAACCTAGTAGACGCATTTAGAGATCAAGTAACACAACATTATGAGCGACAGTCTTGACTTTGTTGGGTCTTGTTGAAGAAGTGAGAGTACAAATGGATGCATGTGATCTGGATTCGCCGTTTGAAAGATTTTCGTAACTTCTACAGTTGTTCGCAGGCTGTCGAGCTTTGCTGGAAACCTGGAAGCTCATCACTGCTATGTAGTACAGGGCGGCGGTGGGAGTAGAGCAAGAGCTCGCCCTCGTATTGTTGAAAATGTTTTCGGCAACGGGGAAGGCTCAAGGAGGTCAGGCTGCTTCTGAACTGTTGGAGCTTCTACTCTTCCTCATTCAACTTCCAGGATGACAACTACTGGGTGGAAGATACGTCAGCTTCTCATATTCTACGCCGGTCCTCCACCTCAAAGTGAGCAGATCCAGGGTCCCACCTGTTCTAGCCCTACCTGACCCCTCCCGCCTACGGCTCCCTCCGCTATTCGTAGGCCGCTAGCTCCCGCTGGACCCACCTCCAGATCGGACGAGAGCCGATTCGAGCAGGCACGGATTGCTCTGCGCTTTAACCCTTAGTTGCCCGATTGCGGTCTCGCCCAATTCTGAAAGACTCACTTGTTCCGGCGCAGAGCTCATCCACATTTCGAGTGCGAGACTCCCTACATATACATACACCGCCGACGACCCAACATAACTTTACGACGACTAATCAGAGAGCTCTCGGCCTCCTTCCCTTTCTCGCTTGCTGGACTTACCATATCCTCACTTCACTCATCGTACGGCCCATATCCTACGCACCACCAAGGCAGTGAACTGATGAAGACTGCAGCATTTTGTGTACTGGCAACGGCGGCATCTTGATCGCATCTCACATTTTGGTTTCCCAATATTGATTATGCTGCTGGGATAACGTGTTACACTTCAACCAACACCGATCACTATATTCAATAGCAGGACGGAAGAGGAGGCCCTGATCACAACGTCGCCTTCAACATCACCTGACACTCATCACTCGGTCTCCGTCACAAGTCTGGCTCCGCCATAGCCTCCGCCAAGATGTTTCCTTTCGATGCGACCGCCATGCCCACGCTACCAACGCGCAAGGGTCTGCTGGTGGTCGACTTCAATAACGATTTCCTGTCTGCCGACGGCGCCCTACCGGTCACAAACGGTAGCGAGCTGGTCACGCGCACACTGGAGCTGGTCAAGGCCTTTCGCAAAGTTGGCGACGTTATCTGGGTGCGCAGCGAATTCGAGAAGTATCGCCTTGCCTCGGCAGAACAGATTTGGGCTACCGACAAAATCCCAAAGCTCAAGATTCTCGAGTCTCGCGCTAGAAGAAAGATTGCATCTAGAAAAGAGCCCGAAGAGAATTTTGATGCCGACCCGGAGGCTTTCCTCAGCCAGCCCGGCCCCAAAGTCGTCCGTTCTGGCACTCCTGGTGCCGATTACCCCGTCGCCGTCAAGGAAGTCATCGGCAAGAGGGATATCAACTTGACCAAGTCACATTACTCAGTCTTCTCCTCCGGCCAGCTGCTGCAAATGATGCGCGTCAAGTTCATCCATGAGCTTTACATTTGCGGATCCCTTGCCAACATTGGCGTCCACGCCTCGGCTATGGATGCCGCCACGTTCGGTTACTCCATCACTTTAGTCGAGGACTGTTGTGGGTTCCGCTCCGAAGTGCGTCATTCCGCTTCCGTAGGGAAGCTTGTCGATGTGACAGGCTGCGAGGTATTGGAGAGCGATGCTGTCATTAAGGGACTGCAGCCGAAATCCGAGTCAAAGCCTGCCTCGTCATCACCCGTCGTACCCAAGAGAATCGTGGAAGCCAGTGGTGGCCAAACACCGCCCTCGGCTGATTCGTATAAGAGCAAACTCGAAGAGCAATTGGCCAAGCTTTCAATCAACAGTTCAACCTCCTTAAAAAGCAAGCCTTCCATCTCACGCCCACGCCGAGACTTGGGAGGTTCAGGCTGTGCAACCGCTTCTGATATTTTGGAAGTTGATGACAATGAGGGCGCAGTGCAGGCGGACCAGGGCGGTGACTCACCCGACAAAGAGGTTCACAAACGACCAAAGAGACCAACGGCAGACAAGGGGAGTTCTGAAATAGAAATCGACACAGATTCGGTACCGGAGAAAACACCTTTAAAAAAGCAGCAACTTACCAAGATAATCGCCGACGAGAAAGCATCCTCCACGTCCGACATCGAACTCGAGCCAGACTCGAGCCCGGAATTGAAGCCAGAACCAGCCAAAAAGCCTGCTGCCATGGACGACACTATCGAGGTCGATGACTCACCGCACGCTACCGAACCTCTTTGTGAGGGTGACACCACCGTCATTAACAATATACTCCCTTCTGCCCTGGCCGAGGGCATCTTCGAGAAGGTCAGAGACGAGGTCTCATGGCAGAGAATGTCCCACCAGGGCGGGGACGTCCCTCGACTGGTCGCTGTCCAAGGCGAAGTAGCCGACGACGGCAGCATACCAGTGTATCGACATCCATCAGACGAATCGCCCCCTCTCTTCCCCTTCACCCCTACAGTACAGAAAATCAAGGCAGAGGTCGAGAAGGAGCTCGGACACCCGCTGAATCACGTCTTGATCCAGTTCTACCGCAACGGCACCGACTACATCTCTGAGCACAGTGACAAGACCCTGGATATCGTCAAGGGGTCGTACATCGCCAACGTCAGCTTGGGTGCAGAGCGCACGATGGTATTTAGGACTAAGAGGCGGGACAAGGACCCGTCCAGCACCGCGACACCGTCGGGCGAGACCTCTCTGCAGCGACAGGTTTGCCGCGCCAAGCTGCCGCATAACTCACTCTGCCGCCTGGGCCTGGTGACGAATGGTCGATGGTTGCACGCCATCCGCCAAGACAAGAGAATGGACCAAGACAAGACGCCTCCCGAATTGGCTTTCGACGGGGGACGTATCTCCCTCACCTTCAGACAGATTGGCACCTTCTTGGATCGAGATAGCACCCTGATTTGGGGTCAAGGGGCCACCAGCAAGACCAGAGAGACGGCCCAGCCCGTCATCAATGGTCAGTGTCCACAGGCCGTCGACATGGTCCACGCCTTTGGCACGGAGAACCACTCGTCCGACTTTGACTGGGACAAGTATTATGGCAAGGGCTTCGATGTCCTCCACATGAGCACCTCGCCGCGTCTCTCCGCCTCGGCCGACCCCGTCGTCAACATGCGTATCGCCCTGATGCTGGCCGAGTACGGCATCTTGTACGTCAAAGGGAGCATATCTCCTTCCTTCAACTGGAAGGACAGCAATGCCGGCGATAAGGACACAACGGCTGTTCCCGCATCGCTACCGATCCGTTTCGTCGACAATGACGTAGCCAAGTCAACAGTTCAGGGTGAGCTAGCCATCATGCTCTACCTAGATTCAGTACATGGATCAGGAAAGAAGGGAGCGTTAGATAGACCGCAGCCCGATTTCGCAAAAACCTTCACCCGTTTCCAGGATGGCCTTGCGCTCCTGGATAAGTGGCGAGGGCTCGAGAAGGACAGCGAGTCAGGGAAGCGCGACCTTGCTCCCTTGAAGCAAGAGCTCGCTATTTGGGAGGCATACGCAGGCAAAGCCGACTTCATTGCAGGCTCGAGTATCTCGTTGGCCGATTTCGCCCTATGGCCAGTGTTGCACGTCATTTTTCAAGATGCCAACAAGGAAACTCTGGAAGCAAACAAGAAGCTGAAGGCGTACTACGAGAGAATCAAGTTCACCGAGTCTGCCACCAAGGTTCTTGGTGCAGCCCAACCCGATGCCACTGAGGCTGTACCGGTGAATCCTAAGACTCGAGGTGTGGCCGAGACATCGCCACTGAGTAAGAGTCTTTCAGGCAAGGAGTCGCAGAAAGACTGAGATACAAAGGCGGGACCAGGGGAATAGGGGGGCGAAGCGTTTAGATAGCGGACAACGCATGTTTGATAACTGGAAATAGTTCAATGTAGACCTTTCAGCCATGCACTATACTTCTTCCCCCAAAGCCTTGACTTTCATTATCCAGAACGACTTTGTTGCCATGGAGACATAACTTCACTAACTGTCACAGTCATTTGTGAACAAAACACGAATTCAGTACCGTATTTGTCTGCAGCTGCAATTTCTATTTCCACCATCTCGTTGAGGATGGTCAAGTTTGTCAACGCTAATTGGTCTGTAAGTTCCCCCAAAAAGATGTATATGTAGTTTGGAGGAGTGGGTAATATCGTGGATATAGGACCCGTATTTGATGTAAAAATCAATAAGGCTAGAACAATGAGACCGAAATCGTTCTTGCAAAGCCCAACTCGTCAAAAATGCCCCCATAGAACGCCGTAAAGGAAGAAGATATCCCGTGCCCAGTGCCCTTTTCAAGAACGAGTTCCCGCGACCTATAAGCTCGTCGGAGCTCGTCTCATACCATCGCTTAAGAGGAGTGGACGTCCCACGGCAAGGGGTAAGTGCCTACCCAGTCGGCCACCTCGGACCTCAACTGAACAATCTCGGGATCGTTCTCACCATCACCGAGATGCTGCATGTAGTGTCTCAGCAGACCGGGCTTCTTCTCTCCCTTCTCCTCGGCCGTCTTCTTGGCGCTCTTGTTGACACGAATAGCGATGGTAACGGCGCGGTCAATAATGTCGGCCACGCGGCTGAAGTCCTCTTCGGAGAAAGCTCTCGTCGTCATGGCAGGCGTACCGATGCGCAATCCACCAGGCACAAGTGCTGACTTGTCACCTGGTACAGTGTTCTTGTTGGCAGCAACACCAACCAGCTCCAGCACACGCTCAACACGGCTGCCGTCGATGCCCTGGGGCTTGAGATCCACAAGGATAAGGTGGTTGTCGGTGCCGCCAGAGACGATGCTGTAGCCCAAGCCTCCCTTCTCCTTGGGAGCACCCAGTCGCTGGGACAGTGCCTTTGCATTGGCCAGGACTTGAGACTGATAGGCGCGGAATTCAGGGGCTTGGGCCTGCTTCAAGGCAACGGCCAAGGCGGTGATGGTGTGGTTGTGAGGACCTCCCTGGTGGCCGGGGAAGACGGAGGCGTTAATAGGACCCTCGAGGTTATACATTTCGTCCTCCTTCTTAGCGTTTTGGCGACGCACTCCCTTACGGAAAAAGATCATGGCCCCACGAGGTCCTCTCAGACTCTTGTGACTTGTCGTAGTAACGATATCGGCGTAGTCGAACGGGCTGGGCATGACCTTGGCCGCGACCAGACCGGAGATGTGGGCCATATCGGCCACGAGGTAAGCGTTGGTCTTGTCGCAAACCTCGCGGAATCGCTGGTAGTCGATCAAACGGCTGTACGCGCTAGCTCCTGCGACAATGATCTTGGGTCGGTAGAGCATAGCAAGCTCCTCCAACTTGGTGTAATCAATCTGCCCAGTGGCCTCATCCAATCTATAGGGGACCGTCTCGAAGTACTTGGAAATGGCGGAGATCTTCTTAGTTGGTGTCTGGTAGCCGTGCGACAAGTGACCACCGTGGGGCAGGTCAAGACCCATGAGGCGGTCATGGGTATCCATCAACGCCGAGTAGACGTACAAGTTGGCCGGCGCACCGGACAGAGCTAGAAGAAGGTGTAAGCAACTAAGTAGGAAGCAGGATCCTGTGCTGTCAAGCAAACGCACCTTGCACATTGACACCCCATTGCTTGGGGTCGAGACCGAACGTATCAAGAGCACGTTGCTGGCAGAGACGCTCTGACTGATCGATAAATTCGTTTCCGCCATAATATCTTGCGCCAGGGTAGCCCTCAGAGTACTTGTCTTGGAGAGAATCTTAGCTTCTGTCACATTCTAAGCCGGCAAGGGACCTACTCTGCATTACACTGCCCAAGGCATCGAGCACAGCCTGGGAGGTGAAGTTCTCTGAGGGAATGAGATTGATGAAGTGCTTCTGTCTGGTTTTCTCCTATGTATGTCCAACCATGTTAGCGGGAATGCCCTATAGGAAGCATTGTCGGCGCACAAGCCTGCGTGCTGGGGAGCTATCGATGGGTTGAGTGGGCTCGTACCTTTTCGATGATGTCGTAAACGGCGGGGTCGGCCTGCTGAAGCTTGGCTGCTAGCAGCTGTTGCTTGTAGAGTTAGTAGAGAAACATTTCTAGGTGTATCGAGACGCAATTGGGGTAGCGATGCGCACCTGTTGCTGGCCCTCCAAGCTCTTGGTCGAGATGAACCTCCTCACGCCACCTGCGCTGGGGACTGACGCCGCCCTCGGTAGGAAGCGGGAAGCACGAGCTGTGCCTCGAACTGCTGGAAGTGACATGACGCCGGCGTGACAAGAGAACTATGAAGTGAGAAGATTAATGGCTCGTTCCAATAGTCGTTGGGAATCTTGAAGTAGACAGGAGGGTATGTAGGAGAATAAGTTGGAGGAAGAGACAGAGTAGGTGGCGGCTAAGGAAGGAAGGCGGACGACGTACCGGTGTATAAGGTAGGGACGGAGCTTACAACTACAAACCAATTGACACAGCTAACACAATGCCATGATGTAGTGGCGGCGGGCGTGCACAGGCATTGGGGGACCGCGGTACATAAGGACCTGGGGGATTGGGGGTTTCGGGGGATGACTGCCGCAGCTTCAGGCGGAATGTGACCCGAGCAGGAGGCGGGAGACGAGGCAAAGCAAAGCGCCCGGTGTGGTGGCCGAGCTGCTCAGTGCTGTGTTGGTGGTTGGCGGTTGGAGCCGGGGTTCGGCTCAACTTCCGACCTCGCACTCGTCGTCCGTCGCGCACTGCGTTCCAACTTCCAACCACCTCAAGGTACTCCGTACCTACCATCCTGCGCTCCGCGCTGCGCGCTTATCAGTACTTATCGCATCGGCCCATCGTTGTGGGACAAGAAACACACCTAAGGCACTGATATCATTCAAGACTGTCACCCGTGGAAAGTTGAGAACGTGAAGCAACCCGCGCACGGACCACTCGGTAGAGACCCGCCGCGCTTGCCCCAGCCCCACACTCCCTACCCTTTTTCAAGGCCGCGTTGTGAATTCGACTTTCTCCCTTTCTCTTCTTCTCTTCTTTACAACTAAATTGGAGATGACGAGCACGCTTATTGTCACATCAGCTCTTCCGCTTCGGCGGGTGCATGATGAAATGTTCTGGCGTCCTCACCACCTTTTTTCAGGACAATATGAAACAATCCGATCCAATCTATGTTGTGCTTCTTTATATTGTTTCTGTTGTTTGGTTTTTCCCCTCCGTCCTAACTCGACGGTCGACGCGAGGGACACGGTTTGAGAAGTATCCTTCCATCCGTTCCGTTCCTCTAGATCGAAAAAACATGATAAAGACGTGACTCGGAGCGCAATCGGGGACGGGATCCTGGCCAGTTCTACGGACCTTCCCGAACGATGAAGCATCATGTTCGAACTACCTGTTGTGGAGAAGCCATTCCATCGTCCGCCACATGTGTTGAAGCAACGATGATAGACAGCCCATCAGTCTTTCGTTTGCTCTCCAATCTGATTTTGCACGACAAAACCACGGTGGCTGCAAATGGACGGACATCATCTGATGGCCCGTCGGATGGAAATGTTGAAAAGCTCTCGTATTAACCATTACCTCTCGCTCTACGCCACCCTCCGATTCCTGCAGGATAAAATTGTGTGAACATATCCTCAAGGTCAAACAAACCAAACATTAATTTGTCCTGCAATCCCATAAGGTGGTGGTCAATGCTTGACGATCGGTGATAGATACTCGGTGTATGACGCGTAGACTTCACAGAGAGAGAGACGAGCATTTGGTCCATTGGGTGAACGATTCTGAGAGGGGTTGAAAAAGGGTATCTATCGTCAGATATGACCAGGAAAATGTCACGAGGACTCCCATGAATATGTAGAACCGTAAAAGAATTGCTGCTACTCATTTTCGTTCCCGTAATTTGCCATGTCATCGATTTCCATTTTTCAATGCTACATGCCAAAGCCCTGCTGCGACAATAGGGACAGTAGGACGTAAAAAAAGAAGACCCAACCCGATGACTCCGAATGCAGCCGCCTAAGGACCGAGATCGATCGTGATCATCTATTTGGCCTCCTCCTCGCCCTCGCCCAACAGAGCGTTTCTCTTCGCCGTCTGTCTCTCCACCTTGCGTTCGCGGGCAGCCTTGGTCTTCGCGCGCTTGGCGTCCATCTCGTCCTTGAGGGCCTTCTCGCGGGCCTTCTCGGCCTTGGCACGGTGAATCTGTAGGGTATCCGGCGTCAGCCCACCACTCATCTCCAATGTTGCAATCCAAAGGTATAGCTGGAGCGAGACTTACGTGCTCAACGAGAGCACGCTTGTGCTTGAAGGCATTACCCTTGCTGGAGTGGTACAGCTCGTGGTAAAGGTGCTTGTCGATCTTGCCGGAAGCACGGTACTTCACCAGAAGACGGCGAAGGACACGGAGGCGGCGCATCCAGAGGACCTGGCTGTATTGGGAATCAGCATGAATCGCCACCAGATTTATCAAATCGGTCCGCGATTTGGAAACTTGTGGGAATCGTCATCGGACGTTTAGGGGGTTGCCCAAGTGATATCCCAAAAGAAACCTGCAAAAGCGGACCGATCGACGGGAATGGGTGTCGACGAACCTGGGCATACGGGCCTCAGCGGTACCCTTGCGCTTACCGAAGCCACGGTGGCGACCGATGCGGCGGGCCAGGTTCAGCTCACGGGCACGGGACCGCGAGTGCATGGTGACGGGCTTGCGGATGATGAGGCCATCGGCGACGAGCTTGCGGATGGTCTGGCGAGAGTTGGCGTTGGAGATCTCGTTGACCTCGTTGGGGTCGAGCCAGATCTTGCGCTCACCGCAGCCGATGACCGACGCGGCAAGGCGCTTCTGAGTTCGCAGATTGACCCTGTGAAGACATTGGACATCAGCAATTTGTCCTTGGCGATGGGAGAAAACAAATATCGTCGCCCCGCCGTCGAATTGTTGAATGCCGTCGTCGGTTTCGTCGCCCCCGCGTGTCCCGGGCTTCGACACACCCTGAATAAGGCTTGCCCGGTGCAGAAGGCGACACAAATCGATTTGGGCTCGGTGGAAGAATGGTGCAGTGCTCGTATCGTGATAACTTACATCTTGAATGCTGTCCTAGTCGATGGTCGTACCTACCGGGGGAGTCGAGGGTGTTGAAATTTCGAGAGGGGTGACAGGAGGCCAATTTTTCTGAAAGGCGAAGTGTGAGAGCAGAGTCGGGGCTGACTCTGTGTGGGAGATGTGGGGCGATGGGTAAGCGAGCCCGGAAAAATCGAGGCCACACTTTCGCATCTAGGTCACGTGTCGCCGACGACATAGGCCCTTTGGGGTGTCTTAGGGGCAGATGCACGCAGAGCAGAGGTACCTCAGGTACTTCCACGACATGTTCAGGGCACTTTAGGAAGATGAGCATTGCTCCGCATGGACCTTGCCAAAGGTACATGAGGTACCTCAAAATTAATGTCACCTTTCTACTCTCTCGTGAGCGCAGGTTGTTGTGGACAATTTCAAGAATGAGATGGCTCTCGGCGAACTCATTGAGACTGTTTACACTTTGAATTCAGTAGTCCTTCCAAGATATAGTAGGTTTGGCATCTCGGTAGCCGCTGCAAGAAGGCATTGTATGTCATTTCGCTCATCGCCGTTCATCCTTCGATGGGGCTCCATATCTACATACCTCAACCACGACTTGCCGTCATCGTCTTCCATCTTCAGAACCGCACAGCTTGCAGTACTTGCTTTACTCTCAAGCTAGGGGGCAAATAATCTCTTACTCACCAAAGCCGCCTAGTGATCATGTAAAACCAAACTTTTAAATTTCAATATCGACCACTTCCTTTTACTACAACCGTCGTACCTATCTACTTGCCAAACACATCCTCACCCACATCGACCTTGCCCACGCTCCAGATCTCCTTCTCGTCCTCAACCTCGTCGTTAGACAGGCCCAAGCCTCCTTGGCCACCCTCAGCCTCTCTACGTTCACGTGCTTGAGCACCCAGCCGCATCGTGACGCGCTTGAAGTAATCCTGCATGCTCCTCTTGGTGTTGGGCGGCAGGTTGGCGCTCTCAACGTACTTGTCAAAGACCCGTGTCTCATCGTCCACGACGTTGAATAGAGCCACAAACGCAGCTTCCGCAGCCAGCTTGACCGGAATAACAGGGTCTCTGACACTAGCAAAGATGGGTCCCGCAAGCGCAGCAACATGC
Organism: Colletotrichum salicis; assembly: GCA_001563125.1. Lineage (NCBI taxonomy): Eukaryota > Fungi > Ascomycota > Sordariomycetes > Glomerellales > Glomerellaceae > Colletotrichum > Colletotrichum salicis. Next base: position 58,162 of record JFFI01001822.1, read on the forward strand.
GGCCTGACCATATCCATGTCGACGCGGCTCATCGTGCGGACAATTACCAGAGCAAGTCGGCGCGAGTCGACAGGGCCACCCGGCTGAATCGTGTTGGCGAGTGCCTCGAAAATCTTCTTGTTTGAGTCAAAAGACTTGGTCGAATCTGAGAGGAGATATTTGCCTGTCGCGAGGATGATATTGTCGGCAATGTAAGGCTGTGACATGTGTTAATTGTGCATTACTTGGAGGTCATTGCCATAATCTACTTACGTTCTTGTGAGACATGCCCTGGCCGAGGAGGTCGGGCAAGTCGTCCGCGAGAGGACTTTCAAGGAGACTCTTCGGGGACTCCACAAGCACTGCATTCAGCGCAAGTGCTGAAGAATGGCTCCAGTGGCTAGTCACCACTCTGTTCTTGAGCAATCCATTAGCAGCCTCCTCGGGAACGTTCTTAATCAGGGCTCCGAGTAGCTTGGCGTTCGTGATTGTCATAGCATCGTCCCTCTCATCGGTATCCATGTCAATGAGACCCAAAACGGCGGTTCGTGATGTCTCGCCCATGTTGGCGCCAGCTTTGCTAATGACTTCGTAGAGCGCGCTGAGCATAGCCGTCTTGACACCGGGGTCCGATGTTTTGGAGCCAGTAACGAGCTCGGCAATCAGCGGGTCGATACGCGGCGTGTACTTGATAAGGGTACCCAGCGCCTTGGCCGCGCGGGCTCTGAGGACTTCGCTCGATGTGTCTGCAAGAGACTTGGCAAATGTGCGTTGGAGCTGAGGCAAGAATGGCTTCAGTGCCGCGGGCATCTTTTCCAAGAGGTTGTTGAGAGTCAACAAAATGGCAGACTTGACGTCGGTGGACCTTTCGGAAACAACACGAATGAGTGGACCAGTGATCTGTGTGACAAACGGCCTCAACGAAGCCTCGCTTGTCCGGTCGACGATATCGGAGATGGCCAGAGCTGCCTGTGTTCTCTGTTCCGGCGTGCCATTCATAAGACCCTGCAGGAAGATAGGCAGGATGGCGTTGATACCCTTGGGAAGCTCGAAACCAGGCAAGTTCGCCCCAGCCACACCGACCTGCTGAAGAGTTTGTCTGGTGGAAATAACCAGGCCCTCCATCTCCTCCTTCTTGAGCTTTTTGGTGAACTCGCTGAGTGCAGCCCAGGCCCCCTTAACGACAGTCGTGTCTCTGTCGTCGAAGGAGATGAGAAGCGACCGCACGATATCTTGATTGTAGCGCGAGTAATCCACTTCGCCAGCGGCAAAGAACTTGCCCAAGTGACGGGTCGTCGCTGCACGTCTTCGGTGATCGTCGTGCTTCGTGAGCTGAAGTAGTACATTCATAACTGTGTTGAGCCCGTCGTACTCGTCGATGGACAGAATGACAGTATCGAAAGATGTCTCGAGATCCTCTCGCAAAGCCTCGTCTTCGCAGGTGATGATGTTCTCCATGAGCGAGTTGATAATGTTGGGCAAACGGCGGTTCATAGCAGCACCGGCCACTCTTGACAAGGATGCAAGAGCCTTGGCATTGAAAGCAGAGATGGGAGGGGTAATAAGCGTGGGGATAAGGTTAGGAAGAATGATGTTTGAGCGAGTCGTCTCAGTGAGGAGGGTAAGCAAGGCTGACAAGGCGTTATCGGCGTTCTCATCAGAGCGAAGGAGGTTGAGCAAGTATGGCAGTACCTGATCCACAGCTCTCTTGCCCAGGATCTGCTGGAGAGAGTCAAAGGCTTCTGCGGCAGCCTCTCTAACGTCATCATCTGAGTCGGTGAGGGCTGTTCTGACGACAGAGATGAGCGTCTTCTCGTGGTCCTCCAGGGCATCCTCTGAAGCCGAGGCAATAAGTTCCTTGAGGGCAAGGCAAATACCCTGCTTCGCGTCTGTGTCGGTGGAGGTTTGCAATCCCTCCTCGAGAGTAGGGAGTAGGGTGGAGAGGACACCATCTCCAGCTTTGCGAATCAACTCGCCAAGAGCATTGCTAGCAATGACCTTGTGTTCCATGTTGGAGCTTCCCAAACGCTTAATGATGAGTTGAGTAAGCGTCGGCACCAACTCCTTGAGAATGCGAGGGCTTGAAACCAGGGCCTTCCACACAGCAACGGCAGCAGAGCGGACGGCGTTGGCGGTATCGCAGCGGCAGACGTAGAGAGCAGAGAGAATCTTGTTTCTCTTTTCTTCGCCAAGGACCTCGCGGAGTGACGCTCCTGCCTCTCTGGCGCTCTCCTCATCCTCCTCTTCGTCCTCGGCCTTGCCACTGATACCGGTAAGGTTAAAGAGAAGGTCGCCGACAAGCTCGACTGAACTGAGACGAATACGGTAGCTATCATCGGCCAAGCCACGTTCAAGCTCTGGGAGTAGCAGATCAACGGCGCGAACAGCAAAGTTCTTGACGAGAAGGCGACCTGCACGAAGAGCAGTTTCACGGATAGACTCCACATCATCAGCAAGGCCGGACAAAATAGGCGGGATGATTCTGCCCAAGTAGTTTGCAAAGCTGTTGCCAAAGCACACAGGAAGGAAGATGAAGAGAGACATGAAGCCTTCACGAACAGCCGGCTTGGTCGACTCGACGTTTTGCAGAATGGTCGGGAGAGTCTCTTCGAGTCTGGTGGTACCCAAACCAGCGAGAACCTCGCTGAGAGCTTGAGCGGAACCGAGACGGTCGCCAGCTCCGTTGTCTGCCTTGAGGGTTTGCATGAGGCCAGGGATGAGATCCGGCAGGGCATCCTCTCCCAGCTTCTCTACGAGTGATCCCAAAGCTCTGGATGCCGTGGCACGAGTTGTTGGGACCGGATCGACGATGGCAAGCTTGAGTCCTGCAACAAGGATTGGCAAGTGCGAAACCAAGTCTTTTCGCTCGGTGAGATGTGCAAGACTGCCAATGACCTGTGCTGCCTTGCGCTTGGTGTTTGAGCGGTCACCCAAACCACGTTGCAAGATTCTTGTGACCAGCGCCAGTGACGGCGCATCCAAGTAGTGCACGAATTGGACCTTGATCAAAGAATCCAAGGCTTCGTCCGTGTATCTAGTGGGGTCGCTGAGCGCCTTGAGAAGGATGTCGACAAGACCCTTGATCTCAGGGTTACTGATAACCTCGCCGAATCTCTTCAAGCTCTTGTTGGCGCCGGAGCGGACCTCCTTGTGACTATCGTTTAGAACACCAGTGAGAGGCGGGATGATATCCGGCAAACTCTGCGCCAGCTGGTTGGGGTCAAGATAAGCCATGGCTCCCAGCAAGTCACAGGCTCCCTTTTTACTGCGCCATTGGTCATCATCCAAACCGTTGAGCAGGGTAGGAAGAATCTTCTTGACACCGTATGAGCTCAGCTTGCCGAAACAGGCCTTTGCCGCTGCCAGGCAGGAGTCTCGGACGTTGGAGTTGCTGTCGCCAAAGCCAGTAAGGAGCTGAGGGACGATTTGAATGACGTAGGGTTCGAAGAGACGGCCCAGGATGGTGGAAAGAAGCTCGTATGCTAGCAGGGCCGCTTCTCTCTGGTTCGCCTCCTTTTTGTTTTCCATGGCACCCCTAAGTGTCATCATAATGCGCTGATCTTTGAGTGATGAAATGCCACGGCCTTGAACAAGACCGGCAAGACCATAAGCAGCACCTCGCTGCTCAGCATACTTTTTAGAAGTCAATAGAGTCTCAAGGACCTGAGAGAAATACTTGGATGACTTGTCTCCGTAAGCCCGTACCAAAGGTGGCAGACAATCAGCGATGGCGTACTGCACGGTCTCGGAAGGTGTGCTCAAGGTCGCCAGCAGTCTATCGATGACCACAGGGAGTTTTGAATCACCCGGGTTCAAGTGACGCGCAAGCGCACCGTACATGATGATGACAGCCTCGTTGACACGGTCCGACGCTTCGGTGTTCTTATCCGGACCTTCGAGCGTACGCTCGAATACCTTCATCAACTTGTCGACCATTCCCTTGCCATGTAGATCAATGGCGTGGATGGCTGCATCTAGCATCTCGCTACGGACGTTGGCGTTCTGGTCGCCCAAAGGCCCGCTCTCAATCAGGAACTCAAAGAAAGGATCAAGCTGCTGCTTAGCTATGTGAGGAGCGAGCTCCTTGAAAGCAGATCCAATGCCGTGCCGCGATTCCCAAGGATCTGCCAGATTGGTCTTCTTAGGCATGCCATACTCATCCAACTGAGGGACGCGCGGCTTGGCGAGCTCGGTGTAGGAGGACTTCAGAGACTCCAAGGTAGGCTCCAGCGTTGACTTGTGTGACTTGCAGGCTTCGGCCAAGGCACGGGCTGCGGCTCTGCGGAGCTGACCGTCAACACTGTCCAAGTAGCCGAGCATCTTGGCTGGAACCTCTTCAGACAGTGCGAAGCCGCTTTCCTCCCAGATTTCATGACCAAGCTCCACGTTCTCTTCGATGTCGTCGTGGCACGCGATCCAAATCTCGTTGGAGAAGTTGGATTCGCTCATATCAACTTCGGAGCTAATGGCCTGCAACACAGCTGTCCTCACACTGACTTGAGGAACGATGGATCCCTTGGCTAGGGCGGCGATTTCCTCGGGGGTCATGTTGGGGGCAACACATCGACACATGTCAGCAAAACAATCCTTGATGATCTTGTAATGCTGGGTGTACTGCTGCATAGCCATTATCAGCGAGGAAATAACCTCCAGTCGAGGCGTTGCCGGGTCTTCGCAGATATTCGTATGGAAGGAGAGAAACTCGATGGCGAGAACAAGTTGAGCATCTCGATCGTCAGGAGATGTACCGAAGCCTCCGCTTGCGAGAACAGTAAATACTAGGGGAAGGGCGTAGATAAGAGACACCGTATCGAAAGGACGTTGCTCGCCAGCAAATCGCAGTCGATAGAGCACTCGAGTTACAAGTACGTCGACAGGCTCTTCCTTGTAGTGCTCAGGCAGGGCACTGACCTCACGAGCACGCAAGGTGGCCACTCCAACAAATGGTCTCATGGGACCAAGACGGCTCGTCGTACGATCTGAGCATGCCAGGTAAGCCAGAGGCGCAGCGTCGCCTGTAAGAAGACTAGCACCAGCATCAATAACGTCCAGGAGAGCCTTGACGGCAGGTCCCATCCAGAGAGCGGACTCGGTCGGGGGTCCAATTGCAAGACTCTGAATAATTCCAATGCCACGCAGGAGTCTTCCCTCGATACGACGAACAGTGTCGCGGATTTCAGCCTCTTTCTTGAGCTGGGCATTGACCTTTGCTGTCTCCTCTGCAGTGAGCTTCTTTTGTTGTCCCTTTTTCTGGGCCAATTGCGATCTCAACTCGGCCTCCCACTTCAGAATGTCGTAGTCCTTATTGTTCTTGTCAGGCACAGTTGTCTGTGCCTTCTTTGCGAGAACATCCACGAAAGCAGTTCCCTCGGGGGTTCGGAATATGGCAGCTTCGACCGGGCCAATGGTGCGCAGTTCCTCGGGTTCCAGATCTCGGCCTATGATCCCGACAATCTTGCTAGTCATGGTATCAGGAGATACAAAAGCCAGCTCCGCCGCGGCGTTGCAGGCCGCCTGCTTCACTGCACCTGACTTCTGGTCGATGGAAGTCCTCTCTGAAATTTCCCGTAGCAAGTCACTCTCAATGTGGCGCGCCAATTCTCCGGGGTCCCTTTCAACACGCAAACAGAGTTCAATCCAGCTCGTGCGTGGTACAAGCTCTTGCCGAGCGAGCACGAGCAGTGAGCAGAGTTGTTGATCCACAGCCTCTTGCACAGCGCTCTGTAAGTCCTCAGGCAAGCTCTTGGAGTTGACACATATGGCACGAAGAACAAGGTGAAGGTTCGCCTTGTCGGTCTTGGACAGAAAAGCCGCGCTATCCTTGTCGCCGCTTTCCAGAGTCTCGAGCCAGTGCCAGATGCCGCTCACGATGGCCTGCGAAACAAGGGTAGGTCTGGCAACATAAACCTTTGTCAGACTATCTGACGCGATTTGTCGTGTTTTTGAAGTGGCTACTGAAGCCACAATGGCATAGGTGAAGGCCTCGGCCCAGGCCACGGCGACGGGCTTTGGTGTCTTCTCAGACAGGTGCTCCGCAGCGGCCGACAAAGCTCGAGAGAACCAAGTGAGCTCGTCTTCGGCTGTGATCTTACCGTAGACACGGGGATTAAGCAAGAAAGAAGGCTTTGGTTCGAGGGCGAGACACTGTTCAGTAACCGAGACTTTGGCAAGTGCTGCCTTGAGCGCTGATGACAAATTGGATTGTTGCGACCACGACGTAAGGGTGGTAGCAATGAAGGCACCAACCGTGAGGTTATTTTGAGCTGCAACCAGGGGATTGGCGACAACCTCGTTGTAAGTATCGAGAAGCTTGGGCACCGTAGCTTCGGCAAACTTGACCGCGTTGGCGGAGAGATCGCCAGATGCCGAGGACAGGATGAAAATCTCTCCAACACGTAGAAGCCAGATGCGCCGTGTCGGAAACTTCTTGTCAGAAATACCCTTGAGGCATGCGTCAACGACCGACTTAGCCACTTCAACGTCATTTTGGAGTAAGTAACCGGCCGATCTTGCGAGGGCCGATGTCTCAACAGTGAGGGCGGCTTCATTTCCTTCCTTGGCTGAGACGGCCGCCAGAGCCGTTGCAATCTTATCGGCGGTAGTCTTGGATAGTGGGATTGCCTCTAACATTTCGCAGTGAAGGATTCTATGGTCTGCCGATGCCAGCTTTCCACCCTTGACTGGCCCTACGATCTCCTCTGAGATCTTTTCGAGGACCTTTTCCTCGTGGCTCCGGGCAGCGAGGGCGTTGAAGGCCTTGACAGCACCAGTGCGAGTAACAACGTTGCTAGACTTAATGTTCGAAAGGATAGGTTTCAGCAAGTTGCCCACCAGAATCTGGGAAAGGTCGTAGTCCTTGGGAAGGCAGCGAATCAAGGGGATGAGAACATCGCTCAAGACGATCTCAGGGGCCCTGAGCAGACCCTTCTCAAGGGGCGGGATAATCTCCTTGGTGAGTTCTTCAAGGGTGACAAAATCGAGGAAGAAGTCCTGGAGACCGGACGCTACGTGAGCCGGTAGTGCCGTCCGTGAACCAATGATTTCTCTGACGTAGAAGGTGAAGTACTGGGATTTCTGGGCCTCGAAGGCTGGCTTGACAGTAGCGATCCTCGAACTGACACCGGCAATTATGCCCAGAAGAGGGGCTTTCGATGCGGAAGGCTGCGTGGCCTTGGCCGTCAGGAGTTGGACAGCATCCTTGAGAGCCTTCTCGGGGGTTTGGTGCTTCGAGAAGAGCTTGCGCAAGCCTCGCCGAGTCACAATGATGGCAGAATGGGCCATACCACCCTTGGCGGCGGGTTGGAGACACTTGTCCAGAGCATCAGCAACACTCAGGAGAATCTGAGAAGCAAGCTTGTCCCAATCAGAGGTCTTTGAAAGGTGCTGCATGAGCAGACTGCACCATTCGACTAAAACAAAGGCATTGCTCGCGGCGATGCCGGGTTTCTGGGACTCTGCGCGCAAGGCCGCGACGAAGGTAGCGAGGACGTCAGGCTCAAGGCCCTTTTCCAAGATGGTGGAAAGGCATTTCTGAACGGCGAGTCGCGAGGGTCGGTCGGTGTAAAAAGCATGAGTCCAGAAGAGTAGCTGAACAAGCTTGCGGGTAGATGCCGCGTCGGTGTCTATAGCAACAAGATCGATTCAGCATGCGGTCTTGGAGAGATGAGATGCGCGGCGGCCGTTACAGCAACATCACGGAGGGCAATCGCAAGCAAGAATTCGTACCGGCGCTAGATATTCTTTCCTCCAGAATGCGCAAATGAGCTATCCTTGTCGAGGTCGAGGAGGAAGTCAAGGCGGATCTCGTGGCAGCGAAATCGACAGAGCCAGAGCTAGAGCCATTGGCGACGACTTCAGTCATTTTGGCGGGATTAAGGGCGGACAGAAGGCAGCATTGGGGGCAAGTCGGCCAGCTGAACGGTCGACAAGCAGGAGAAGGGTCGTCGTCGGATTTCGTATGCGGATCGAGGTAAGGACGACGTCGATTTGAGTAGAAGGGGGGTGATGAAGTGAACTGAGAGAGGCAGAAACAAACAGTAGGTTCGCCGTTGGCACAAATTGTCAGGCAGCGGAGAGAGTGGTACGGTAAGGTACCTCGAAGTAGACGTTGATGGAGTTGGGGACGGCGCAGGCGGGTAGGGTCAGGTCAGGTCACTTTACAGGTACTTTAGCACCGAACCGGGATTATTTGCGGTGGTGGTGCTGTCAACCTCAGTTCAGTGGGAATACTTTTTCTGCCGTACGCACCTCAGCTCGAAGGGCTGGAGGGGAGCACCTCTACCACGCGCAAGTGCCTAGGTACCTTATCGAGGTACCTGGAGGTCAGGTACTTTGGTAGGGTTGTGTGGCCCGGCGCCCAGACCGAATGGAGTGGAGGGGTTGATGGTCCATATAAGGCAGGCGGTGACTATCAAGTCAGTTATCCCACCTCAAGTACCTGCCCTCTAAGTGACCTGAGATCGTGGCGGGGCAGACAGAGGTGCTTTACGATCACTCATGATGGCTCATCCAGACTCACCAGTCACCAAGCATTCGTTTACTTCCATTATCTGAGCTCACCTTAACAAGGCAAAATTGCTTCCATTAGTGACACAGTATTTATCTTGGTAGGCTCAGCTCGGACCGGACAGAAGTTTCTCTTTCCCGAAGTAACATATAATTACTACTTGTCTCTTGTATCCGTACAGACAACAGATTTCTTGAATCTCTGCCGCCACGGGCACGGTTCATTCTCTTGGAGCTCTGTAAGAATCTTGATTGGTGACGCAGCGGCAGCTTCCATGCAAGTCGAAGCCCTAGCTCTAGGCAATGCCTATCTGCTAGGGAGGCACGGATGTAGGGGGATTGTTACCGGTCTGACTCAAAGGAGGGAAAAATTATTGAATTTCCCCGTCTTTCACAAACTCCAGCCACAATGGAAAAGAGAGTAAAGTTCCTTATTCTCCACAGAAAACTGCCCAGCCTTATCCGTATCCTTAAGGTACTCTTACTGCCTCACCTTCTGCTTGATCCCCCACCATTTAGCACCTGATGGGACCTGATCATCTTCCAGACTCTCACCGGTGGCTGTCCTTTAGTTCGGCCTCACCTTGGACGCATAGGTATCCCCTCCACACGACCCGGCATATCTAGATCGTAAGCCATGTGAAGTGCAACATACGGGATAGTTGTTGAAGAGGAGCCTCAGTTCTCTGAGCCACCGGAGACACCTGCCTGCCTGCCTACTTACCAGAGAGTATCCGTACGGGTACACAAACACCACCCACCCTCTGCTATTTCGTGGATCCGGCCAGGCATGGTTTCGTAGCCCACGTTTCTATCCACCTCACATCCACCCTGGGTTGGCCTTACCAATTCCCAATGCCGCCGACGGCCTGTCACTCCGTCCTGAATTTGGTGCCCAGCGTGCCAGCCAGACACCCGACACCCGACTTTGCGGCGAATGGAAGAGAGACAGACACACACACACACACACACACACACACACACAC
>JFFI01001822.1:67641-80407 GCA_001563125.1 Colletotrichum salicis
CTGGGCTCACTCACTCACAAACCTACACTCACTCACTGAGGTGTTTTGCGCTTTGCACTACCTCGCCTTCGCCCCGTCTCTCGCAAAGCAATTCTACCAGGGCCATTTATCAACCCTGACAATGCAAGGAGCCCAGCCACACCATTGACATCACTCTACCTTGCCTGCCTGCTCCGGCACGCTCAAATCGCCTCACACACCGAGCTACTAGGTAATTAATATCACCTACATCCTGCAGTGTGCTTGAGATGCACTCACTTGCCTCACACACTATATCATATCTTCTCGCTCACTCATGACAGGAACCCAGGAATCAAGGCCTTCTCCGGCTGCTTCATCAGTCATTGTCTTCCTACCGCCCCCTTCCGGTCCTTGGACCCTTCATTTTCCGCCCCCGTCTCCGCCTTCGCCTCTCGGCTCGGCTTCCTCTCCAGTCCTTCCCGTTTCTTCGACTGATTGTCCAACCTGAATCCATTACCCAAACCGTTTGCTTCTCACTGAGCAGCCCTCATATCCAGATTCTTGGTAGTCACCAACTTTGCTTTCGATATTTTGCAGACTCACAAAAACTCAGACTGATTGCCAGTCGCAACTAAGACTTTCCCCTCCAGTTTCATCCTGCCGACCTGATCATGGCCGGGGCCAAGAAGAAGAAGAAGCCCGCCGCAAACCCGGCCAGAGGCTTCGCCACCACCTCCGTTGCGTCATCCAAGCCTCGGACCGAACCCGCTGAAGGAGCCGATGCCGCCGCTGCGGCCCGGGCTGTCACTGCCGCTCCCAACGCCGCTGCCAATTCGGATGCCCCGTCATCTGATCCTCAGTCTTCCTCCAATGGTGCTGGTGACAAAGCTGCCAAGGCGGAACTGAGCCCCGAGGAGTTTGAGAAGCATCTCGATGAGTCCGAATTGCAGCTCATGGTGGAAAAGTATGCTCAGAAGACTAAGCGGGATGCTCAACGCCAGCGCACGAGGCTTGAGACCGATCGCCGCCTGCTCAGAGGTCAAGCCGACACGGTCAATTCGAGGAAGTGGTTGCCTCAAGAGTTGATGGACCAGGTTCTTGATCTCATCCAGGCCGAGAGTCGCTTTGCATCGTCAAGCGTTTCTACAGAAACCTCTGCGAACGGGAAGTTGCTGCCGGAAGAGGACATGACTATCAAGCTATGGACACTTCAACAGACTCTCGCTAGTGTTGGCTTTCCCGAGGAACGAGTTCAGGCTGTGATGCGGCACATTCTCGACATTGCGCCAAATATACCATCTTTCACCAAGGACAGCCTTTGGGGTCTCGAAGAAGCCCTCGACTGGCTAGCGAGAGAGTGTCCAAGTGATGAATTACCTGATTACGAGGGTCGAGGGAACAAAGGCATTAGACATCTCGGTAAGCTAGGTTCTGTGACATTCCAGGCCTTCGCTGCAGAAGCAAACTGACCAGACTCCTTAGATACACCGGCTGAGAGCCCCTTGCCTTCAGGGGCCACAACTCCTGTACCTGATGGGCGCCAGAAGTCTAAAAATGGCAACAAGAAGAAGGTCGTAGTGACTTGCGACATTGAGATTGAGCCAGACGAGCTGGTTCCTGTTTACCTCGAAACAAAGATCAAATTGTTCGAGCTTGAGAAAAGCCAGCAAGGAAAACGAAAGCAAAACAGCCACATGTCTGAGGCAAGCGATGGAGCAGATCTGCAAGCCGAGCTCCGCGCAAAGATTGTCAGAATCGAGAAGGACGTCCTCTTCGACAAGTTTGCCGCAGAGCAAGAGTGGAAGACCAAGAAGGTGATCTTGGAGAAGGAGTTTGCAGCCGCGAAAAAGCAACAGGCCCAAGAGGAGAAGGAGAAGGAACCGCCGAAGGCGATCGCCGAAGCAGCCGGGTCTTCTGATGGAGACATCAATGACGAGGCCGAACGTATCGCTGCTGAGATTCTGGCCCAGAACGACGATGACGATGACGGCGGTCTTGGCGATCTCTTTGCCAATTTGCCTGTCACCGAAGTGGACGCCACGGGGAAATCAAGCACTGTGCTCAACGGCACAGACGGCGTCAAGATTACAATTCGGGATTTTGGAAAATGGACCGGTGTCTCTCCTATGCGGGCTTTGGAAGAGGCCTGCAGGGCGAGGTATGGCACTTTTAGCCTTCAATGCTTATCGCCCATGCTGACTTTGTTACAGGGACGCCTTGACGAGGATCAACTATCGCCTTATTTCAGAGGTTCCGTTTGCTAACCGTCACTCTGTCTCTATCACCTGGGCAAAGCCCCAAGAGGTTCCATCCGCATCTCAGGACGATACGGTTGACGTCGTCACTATTCCGTCAAGCTTCAACTTCAGCATGAAGTCCATCGCCACCCCCGACAAGAAACAGTCGGAAGCATACGTCGCGACATGGGCCCTGTTCCACATCTTTGGCACCTCGGCAAAGGAAGAGAAGGTCGGAATGAGGCTGCCTCATGTCTGGCGTGAGCTATGGGATGAGCTCGCAGAGGCCAGAAAAAGCCAGCTGGACTCCAAGGACCGAGAAGCAATCAGAGAGTTACGAGCTCTTGTGCGCCAGAGACAGGACCAGGAGCTGGAGGATGGCGTCATTCTTCCCAACGCTTTCAGGGGAAGGGCCGCTGCGCGCAACCAGAATGACAACAAGGATGAGGCAGCTCAAGAGGTTGCCAAGCGTCTCTCCAACGGCCCCGAGTACTACCAGAATATTTGGGCTCAGAAGATCAACAGTCCCAGGTATCAGACTATGCTCCAATCCCGCATGCAACTTCCCATGTGGAATTTCAAGCAGCAAGTCACGGATGCTGTGGACATAGAGCAAGTCGTCATCATCTGCGGAGAAACTGGCTGTGGCAAAAGTACTCAGGTGCCGGCCTTTCTCTTGGAGCACCAATTAGCCCAGGGCAAGCCATGCAAGATCTTCTGCACTGAGCCGCGTCGGATTTCCGCCATCTCGTTGGCGCGCAGAGTCAGCGAAGAGCTTGGCGAGGGTCGTAATGATCTAGGAACGCCCAGGTCATTGGTGGGCTACTCTATCCGTCTCGAAGCCAACACCTCTCGCGAGACCCGGCTAGTTTTTGCGACCACGGGTATCGTCATGCGAATGCTGGAAGGTTCAAATGATCTTCGAGAAGTCACTCATCTAGTTCTGGATGAGGTTCACGAGAGATCCATCGACAGTGATTTCTTACTCATCATCTTGAAGAAGCTGATGCTGAGACGCAAGGATCTGAAGGTGGTTCTCATGTCTGCCACGGTCGATGCCGAGCGATTCTCCAACTACCTCGGAGGAGCGCCGGTGCTGACGGTTCCCGGACGTACGTTCCCTGTTCAAGTCAAGTACTTGGAGGATGCCATCGAAACAACCGGCTACACCGTCGGTCAGAGCCCTCAAGAGAAGATGGTAGATCTCGACGACGACGTGGTGGAGGCGGAAGCCGAAGGACCCAAGTCCACAGTCGGAGCTGACCTGTCGGCTTACTCCCCCAAGACCAGGAACAGTCTTGCCCAGATGGACGAGTACCGAATCGACTTTGACCTGATTGTACAGCTCATTGCCAAGGTCGCCTCTGCGCCCGAATACGTCCCCTACAGCAAGGCGATCCTTGTCTTCCTTCCCGGTATCGCGGAAATCCGAACCCTCAACGACCTGCTCTCCGGCGACCCTTCGTTCGCGCGCGACTGGCTCATCTACCCGCTGCACTCGACCATCGCGACCGAGGACCAGGAAGCCGCTTTTCTCGTGCCACCTCCCGGCGTGCGCAAGATCGTGCTAGCAACCAACATTGCCGAGACAGGCATCACGATCCCCGACGTGACCTGCGTCATCGACACGGGCAAGCATCGCGAGATGAGATTCGACGAGAGACGACAGCTCTCCCGCCTCATCGACACCTTCATCTCCCGCGCCAACGCGAAGCAGCGCCGCGGACGAGCCGGACGTGTCCAGGAGGGGCTCTGCTTCCACATGTTCACCAAGCACCGGCATGACGCCGTCATGAGCGACCAGCAGACTCCCGAGATGCTGCGTCTCTCGCTGCAGGACTTGGCGATCCGCGTCAAGATTTGCAAGATTGGTGGCATTGAGGAGACGCTGAGCGAGGCTTTGGATCCGCCTTCGGCCAAGAACATCCGCCGTGCTGTAGATGCCCTCATTGATGTCCGAGCCTTGACGCCTGCCGAGGACCTGACGCCTCTGGGTAACCAACTCGCCAGGCTGCCTCTGGATGTCTTCCTCGGCAAGCTCATCCTGATGGGTGCCATCTTCAAATGCTTGGACATGGCCATCACGGTAGCCGCCATCCTGTCCTCCAAGTCGCCATTCACGGCACCATTTGGCCAGCGAGCTCAAGCCGACCTTGTCCGCAAGGGCTTCCGCAGAGGCGACTCAGACCTTCTGACCGTCTACAATGCCTACCTCGCATGGAAGCGCGTATGCCAATCAAACACTGCTTCCGGCGGCAAGGACTTCCAATTCTGTCGCAAGAACTTCCTCAGCCAGCAGACCCTGGCCAACATTGAAGACCTCAAGGGCCAGCTGCTAGTCTCAGTAGCAGACTCTGGCTTCCTCATGCTGACTGACGAGGAGAGAAGAGCGCTCAACAGAGTACGCTACGGGTCCAACTCGAGAGGGGGACGACGCAACCAGAGCTTCTTTGACATCCCCCAACGCGTGAGCATCAACAGCGAGAACGATGCCATTACCACAGCAGTCATCACATGGAGCTTCTACCCCAAGCTTCTGGTGCGTGAAAGCCCGGGAGCCCGGGGCCTGCGCAATATCAGCAACAACCAGTCAATTAGCCTGCACCCGTCCTCTGTCAACAAGGGACACAATGAGCTCAAGTGGCTGTCCTACTACCACATCATGCAATCGAAAAGGCAAGCTTCCTTTATCAACCCTTCCAAGTCCATTCACAAGAAGCTAACGTGCATTAACAGTGTTTATCATGCGCATGAAACCACAGTGGCTGACCCCTTTGCCATTGCTCTCCTATGCGGTGACGTCCGAGCCGATGTAAGTGTTATGTTGAACTCATCACCTAGTTCCAGCAAGCTGACCATTTTCCCTTTGCACAGATGTTTTCAGGTGTACTCGTCCTCGACGGCAACCGCTGCCGCTTCGCCCTGCCTGACTGGAAGACAATGCTCGTAATCAAGGTCCTCCGCACCAGGCTCCGCGAGCTCCTCACCCGCTCCTTCAAGCAGCCCGGCAAACTGCCCTCGGCGCAGCATGAGAGATGGTTGGCCATCTGGCAAAAGATTTTCTCGCAGGAGGCCAACAAGGACAAGGACTTGTCTGCAAGTGTCAGCAAAACATAGAATGTTTGCAGCATTCGCTTGTCCTAGGGACGAAGTGGGACGTCTAGACAGAGGATCTGCCTTTCCCGAGGGGTGGTGGTGGGGAGGCTAAAGCAGTTTTTGTGCAACCGTCCTGTAGAGATGATCCTGCTTTTGTAGGGACTAGGGGAAGTTGCTGCTTGCTGATGTCTTGTATGAGACAAGGCGGGACATTGTACGACGCCTATGGCCATGGTTCTTTTCATTCGAAGAGTCAAAGCAGCCGAAGTTGGATGAGATGCCATGTTTCATTGCTGGATACAGACCTTGGCGAAGCCGAGAGTGCCAACATCGCTAGCACTGTTTCACTGAAAGCTATTGGGGGAAGGCAGCAAGTACATTGGGGGGAACTCCAGATATGCTTCGAGGACAATGTCAGACTACATGTAATTATCAAGAAAGTGACCGACTCTGACACTTGGGTCTTGTTAGACTCACTCAGCAAAGCATCCTCTGCCTCGTCCAACCGCACATCAGTGGTGGGATCAGAGTCACAAAGGATGCCTTGTAGAGCACACAGATCAAGTCAGACGCAAGTACGGAACCTAGACTAGCTGGGGGACAAGTCAGTCGAATAATTAGATGACAGAGCATTAGGCACTTGATATTAACCTCTTTGGTGTTGAGGCATGATAAGATATGTATAAGTGTATGTTTCTGTGTTTGCCAGGACTCCTACTCAAATGCAAGGGTCATAATACCATTTTCCCATAAACGCCGTAATTAATGACGGTCTTCCGCGACCTGACCACTGCCATTTTCCCCCGCACTTTCTGCTTCCTTGGGCGCATTAGTTGTAGTAGTTGTAGACATAAGCAGGGCCTTGAAGTCGGCATTGCTCTTCATCGGTTTCCGGGTCTCCGGTTCCGCACCAGCACCGTTGGCTTTGGATTCCGATTGCGAGTTTGCGGCAGGGCCGCCCTCTCTCACGCTCAAAGCCTTGCGCATAAAACCCAATCCTCCCCTCTTGGCACCGCCCAGGACTGACCGCTTGACAGCCGTGGAATGTGGGATGAAGGCAGGGCCAGTCCCAGTCTTCTTGGGTGTCGAGGCCTTCTCAGTCTGCTTCTTGCCGCCAGTACCGTACACGATCTTGTCTGTCCGGAACTCTCCTTTTGCCCGTTTCAACTCCTCAACGGACCCAGTTCGCAACTTGCGGCCATCCAAGACATAGCCATCAAGCTGGAGCATGGCACGGCCTGCACTTGGTTCGTCTTCAAACTCAATCTTGGCGCCACCGTGACTAGGCTGGAGAACGAAGCTCTTGAAGCCTCCCACCTTCTCAACAATTTCCTTTACCCGCGCATCGTTGACGGTGTCAGGGATATCTAAAAGTGCAATGGTCCGTGAGGCGATCTCGGCGCGACTTGGCCCACCTTGAAGGCCAGCCGCATCACCGTTGCTGTCTCCCATCATTGCATCTCCGTCGTCATCCCGACTCGGTGCCGGAGATGCGCCCTCTCTTGTAACAGCCGCTGACCTCTTGTAGATGCTGGGAGTCGACACTTGTACTGTCATGACGTTGCCGCGGAAGTTGACATTGTTCAACCCGGAAGCAGCCTTCTCAGCCTCCTCCTTAGTTCCCATTTCAACATAGGCTGCCCCATGACCTTTACCTGCCATGTTTTTCGGGATGCTGACGCGCTTCACGGTTCCGTATTTCTCGAAAACCTTGTGGACATCATCTTCGCCGGCTGCAGAGTCGAGATTGGTGACGTGGAGTTCTCGGCCCTCCTCGATGGCGCCATCACGCTTCTTCGCACGGGACGGATCAGAGTACATGGCCGATAGTTTGAACTTTCCATCGAGAAGAGTACCGTGCTTTGCGGTTGCCTTTGCAGAAGCCGAACGATCCCGGAAAGTCACGTAGCTGAAGCGTCGGCGAACGTTGCCCTTCAAGCTAGGCATCCTGATACTCAATATCTCGCCGCAACTTTTGAAGAGGTTTGCGATGTAGGCTTTATCTGCTGTGGGAGGGTAGTTGGTGACGAAGAGGGTCAGGTCGGTTCCGGGTTGGACCTTGATCTGGGCTGATCCAAAGTACTTTCCGTCTCTGAGCAGCGCTGATTGGGCCTCCTCCGGGGTCCTGAATTCTACCATGACTGTCTGGGTGTTGTCTGGAGGGTCAATGACAGGGTCAGTTACGTCGACAATGTGGCCGTACTCTTTAAAGTACTGGCGAATCTTGGTTTTGGTTGTTTCGGCAGGAAGGTTGCTAACGAGAACCGATGTGTTTTCTCGGTCCCTTTTCAAGCTCTGATTCTTCAAGGCCGTCTCGGCTTCCGTAGCCTCACTTCTGGGTCGTTTGTTGGTAGTCTCATCGGCCGTATCAGCCTCCGCTTCCCGCTTCCTCTTGGAGCTGGAACACGAGTCATCGTCCACCGCTTGAGCTGCGTAGGCACTTTGCTGTTCTTGCTGAGCAGCATAGTACTCGGCGGCCTGGGCTGCCTCTCTCTCTCGCCGCCTGGCGACCTCCTTGCGGGATTCGTAGACCGTGTCAATAGCAATGCGGACCGTACTGGGGAGCTCATAGTCGTTGCAGTGCTGGACGTAAACGTCAATGATCCTCTCGGGCCAGTCTAAGCTCTTACGCTTGATGGCCCTTCCAAGGACAGCTGTAGCCACCGATGGTACCCTCAAGCCAATCGCCGCAGTGGACGGGGTAGGACTGCGATCTTTGCCATTGGCGGCAAACACCATCATTTCCCAAAGGTAGTAGTTCAGCCAGAAGTCGTAGCTATCAGCATATAGCTGCTTTTCGGCCAGCTTGTGCCACTCGCTTCTTGCTTCGTCGACGTTGCGTTTCTTCTCAGTCAAATACTGAATGTATATGCGCTCCAGACGGAAATTAGGATCGCCTCTGTAGCTATCGCTGTAACGGTGTTTGGCCTCCTCAAGAGATTCAAGTGCCGCGCGCAACCCCATGTCAGCAACATCGACGTCCTCATCGGTTGCATTTAAATCCATTGCCTTTCGCTTGAGGAACCCACACCAGGCCGCGTACATGTCGATAAGCGCCGTCATGCCGTTCTTATAAAGCTCAGAGTTGCTCGTCGCCTTGTGTTTAATCTGCTCAATCTCGTTGAAGGGGAGCTTGGCGTCTTCAGCGGTCAGGATGTAGCGCGACCAAATGGCCCCTGACCACGGGCAGTGATCAACAGCCCGACGAAGAACATCAACCATGCCCTGGGGCGACTGTGCATATGTCCCAGAGGTAGATAGAAAGCGGACATATTCATTCCAGGTAGTGTCGTCAAATGCAAAGGTACCGGTCAAGGCTCTGGCGTAAAGTCCCCGGCAGAGGTCACCCGTAGCCTCTGCCTGCTTGTTGCTTCTCTTGCTCTGCGCGCACTCCCACTCAAGATATTCTCTGAGGAGATTGCGGTAAACGTCATCCTTGCCGTCACGGGTTGCTTCGCGCAGCTTGAATTCGTAGTCGTCGCGATCCGCAGTCAACTTCTTGGCCTCTTGTGACTTTGGGTCTGCAGTAATCCCCTGCATCGTCTCCTCCCAAGCGGCCTTGTTATAGGTGGATAAAAACTCGGAAAAGTCTTGCGCGGTTCTGTCGCGGGTTACATGTGGAACCTGCAGTCGGTCGGTGTAGAGGAACGTGATGCGGCGGATTCCCTCGGCGGTGCGCGAGCGTGCAAGCAGCCCACTTTCGAGAGAAATCCATCGGTCCCAGATTTCATGACTGTCGCTAATTCGAAATAGGATGGCTTCGTAGCCTTGCTGCCACAGTGAGAGGGCGGCGTTGAGAGAAAAGAGCTCGCAGCCCATGCGGCGTTCCTCATCGGGCCATCCTGCTTCGTAGGACTGACTGTCGACATAAAGGGACCAAAAGTAATCGCAGTATGCGCGCCAGACTTTGACGCTGTTGGGTTCGGCCTCGACGGCATGTTTGAACAGCTCGATGACGTGAACGCGCTTCTCTAGGTCGTTGGC
Source organism: Colletotrichum salicis (assembly GCA_001563125.1). Lineage (NCBI taxonomy): Eukaryota > Fungi > Ascomycota > Sordariomycetes > Glomerellales > Glomerellaceae > Colletotrichum > Colletotrichum salicis. The sequence goes on from JFFI01001822.1 coordinate 76,920, forward strand.
GTGTCGACTGTTCTCAGCGACGTAATCCAGCCATTTGTCCTCCCCTACCGGCAGGGTCGCCATCTTGCAGAAATCGTGAGGTCGTCAACAGACGAATCATGGGAGGAGCAGTCGTCACAGTGTGTGGCTCAGTCGTTCGGTTGCGCCAGGCTCATGCACCAAGAGTGTAAAATTGAGGATGATGCGATGCCGACGGCGGCGACGAGGGGAGGTGGGCGTAGTTTGTGAACGGGGACGTGGACGTGAACGACGAGTTTTGTTGAAGAAAAGTCAAGCTTGGACGGTCGGCGCGTGTACGAGCTTCGGGAGCTGCTAGCTACAATGAGTGTTCGCAATTGAGGAATTGAGATCGCGGTAGCGGCAGCGACACAGACTGCGGCTTTGGTTCCTCGAAAAAGGAATTATACAGTGTTGGCCAGCAGCAACAACGAGAAGGGATTGAAAATTAAAACGTGGTCAACAGCAAAATCGAAACTTTGCGCCGGTACAAGACGGGGCAGGCACGTAGGCAAGCAATGTCTTTTCAGCCCGGTTACCTCTCTCCCCTTTTTTCCGCCTTTGCTCGGTACCTTCTGGGCTCTGAGCAAAACACTATGGGCACGTAACTGGGTAGGCGTTGTCGGCAGGTACTCCGTACACGGGTACCTCAGGTACCTTCCGGGAAAAATGACAGGAACGAGAAGGAACGCTAGTGGGAGTTGCAACAGACAGTCACAAAAAAGTTTGTTTATCCTCATTTCTGTAACTCTTCTTTTATTCAACTTACATACTTCTGTATAAATACGAAAGTTGCAGCCTTTCAAACGCGAGTCAGCTTAGGTTGATATTCACTGGCTACTTAACTGTATTGCTGAACCGGTGTTGGGTGGTGTGTACTTTACACCACCCGAGATGGGGCACTCTGGTGAGAGCCAAGCCCTGAGCTTGGCACCCATTGCTCGGCCGATTTGCTCTAGCTTATACATGTTTGAAGACATGAGGCCGCAGAATGAAAGACATCGATTGCTGCGATATTTCATTCATGGCTACATCTAGCCGTAGACACTGTGACTTTCCAGGGTGAAAGTACCTTAGACACCAATGACTCTTATGTAAGGAAATGCCTGAGGTCGAAGACACGGACCCATCACGGCCAACTGAGGCAAGGTAAAGTCATCTTACCTTGGCGAAAGCGAGCGTCATCGTTACTTGCGGATAGCTCATTGAGGACTATGGTATCGAGAGCCTCGGAATGAGAGAAAACCACCCCATAACCACACCAGAGCCATACAGAGTGCCCGATTCCGATCTTCATTATTCGCACAGACTCTCGCAGACTTGTCGATACATGTAGCTTGAATGAATACCTAGCTTACCTCACGCACACGTAATAGGTCACCAGCGCGTCCCTGACCAGCTGAATAGAGATGAGAAGTGGAATGCCGGGCGCATCTTGTGGGGAGGGAGAACCAAAGCCCGCTTATTCCCGGAGCAATACTACGTCGAAGCCCGGCTGTTATATTCTGATGAATGGACCCGGCCGGCCGGCCAACAGTCCTTATCGCCGTGCAAATAAGATGTTAAGTAAACTTTTGGTAAGAAATTTTCAAAGGGGCTGAACTTTATCTCGTTTGTCTTGCCCGGGTGTTTAGCCGTTTTTCAGATGGCTGAAGAGTAAAACACCAAGCCATTGGCGAGGCCGGTGGGCTTGGCATTGGTGAGGTCATGCCGATGTGCCGCGAGAATGATGCGACTCCCAAGAAGTTCTCGACCCGTTGTGTTCTCAACTCTTGTGGTTCCTTTCGTGCCTTGCCTTTGGACTCTGAAAGCGTTTCGAGATGTAGCCAACGTCTTCTCTTCCTATGCACGCTTTCCAGGTCATATAGCCATCATGATCGTGGTATCCGCATCGCTGTTTTCAAGGCACTTGAGCCCAGCTATTCATAGCATTTGCAGTGATCTCCAGCGCTAGTCTCCCTACCTTGTGGAATGGACTCAATGGAGTAATCGGCTTACTCGAAAAGCCATACCAATGCTGCTTACGGAGTAAATGCCTAAGCCCTTAGCCCGCAATTTACGCGAGTCTATCCATAAGTCGCCTAAGTTAGAAGTCTAGACTCTGGGTGTCTGGTCACCCGGCTCCGATCAGTCTCGGCACCGGAATGGACTCCGAGCCCGGATCTGACTCTTGAAAGTTGATAGGTAGCCTACCTGTCAACGGCTTCTCAACTCCAAGGTCCAACCGTTACGAAACCACGTGACACACCATCAACGCCGACAGATCTATTCGTTGAATGCTATTCATTATGACCATCAGCCAAGTGTGTAATAGCATAGTCCGCCAGCCAAAATATAATCAACCCTCTTTCTTTTATCATCACCGTTTTCCTTCTTATCACTATCTCACTCAGATGCTTCAAGGACATTGTACAAAAGCAGGATGTACCTAAAGAAACAGCGAATTATATAGTCTCAGAAATAGAGTCAGAGGTCGCAGTAGAGGTAATTATAGAACTAGACCTAACGATAAACGTAGGAGGAAGGTCGTTCTGTCACCCACCTGTAAGTCTACAAAGGCGGAGCCGTGGTCCGGGTCGGCGGAGTCGGTAGTGACGAAGATGGACATCCACGGCCCTGTCTTAACCCAGCCAAATTAGCTACATCGCAATGAAGACTTCACGAAGCTATACAATCTGCCCGAGAAGCGGAAATGGTGCCCCAAGTGTTTCACCGCTGTGGACAATCGGATCAGTCCATGTTCATGCGCATCGAGGTGCTGCTGGCTATGCAAGGTAGGCAAGTCAACATTAACCTGAAGACACCCCCGATGTCTTTCTGCAAACTCGACGGCCAGCAGTATAATTGACGAAAGAGGCATCGTGCGTTGACCTAAATGGCAAAGCCAGCATCCGCTTACGTTAAGCAGTGCACCGTGGCCCGGAATAACGAGTTGACTCAGCCATCAACATGAGACCACAATGGGGAACACAAAATTTTCTGGGCAAGCGGCCGTTATAGTTGTCAAAGATCTGCCCCAGTGCCCTTGTGGTGCTTGTTACAGCGCGACCCGTCTGGTTTATGCGCAGGGGATGCCTGTCCCGGGCAACGCAAGCCACATATACCAGAAGAGCCTGGTTTTCTCGATGCTGAATTATAGCCCTGTTTGCCAGTAGCCGTGATGCCGTGAGGCGCATGAATTTACCACAAGCGAGGCCATTTATCGACGGCAACGCCATGCTCAAGTCTAGATGAAGGGGCAGGAAGAAGCAAGCGGGGAATGCGACATGCGATAGGGCAGATGTCGACCTTCGGACATGGGATATCTGCCAAGGAGGCTGTGTCATTCGAATTCGGACGTCTCAGAGAATCTACGACGTTTTTTAGATGCTTACATAGGTTATAGCAGTGACAATGACGCGGCGAACAGCGGACAATTACCTGCCTCTTGAGTAGCGGTAAGGACAATTTTCCCGTTCATTGAGACTTAGCAGAAAGACGGTGCGACCAAG
>JFFI01001825.1:0-42564 GCA_001563125.1 Colletotrichum salicis
TGTTCCACCTTTTCTGCCGACTGCCCCTAATCCAACAGATTCCGTTCTGGTTTCCATCAGGTCGGCGAGTTTTCGCAAATAGGAGGATCTCTGACAGGCGGAAAATTGGCCCCAGGGGCCATTGAAGGCCTCTTCAGCATGTCTCACCGCAACGTCGACATCTTCCTCTCCTGCAATGGGCACCTTGTTGGTGACGAGAGAGTCGTTGGTCGGGTTTCTGAGCTCTAAGGTCTTCGTCGACTTTGCGGCTACATACTCGCCGTTAATAAAAAGCTTGTCGTATGAATCAACAGGAAAATTCATGGCTTTTCCTGGGTCTGTATTTCGTCCTCGAAATGTTTTCTCTGTTCTGTTGCACTTGGAACAGACTGGATGCTGTTTTGTCTCTTTAACAACCCCTCACCGGTAGCATTGGGGGACTTGGCTGCAGATTACCGCGATCCCCGAGGCGAATTTTAGTACTGGTTCAATTGCACCCAAGGCTAATTGATCTGGCCGTGTGAACAACTATCTTGACAACGTATGGATCTACCGGATCTGCAGTGCGTTTGCTCGAGGAGTCGGATGTTAATTGTCGGCTATCGTGAATTTTACTCTACAATTTTCCTGATAGACGGAGGGCGTAATCTCTACTGCGAGTAGACTTTGGTCTTTTCAAGCTTTAACCCTATTGGTAGCATATGGTGATGAGAAAGGGACTTTGATGACAGTGATTCTAAAAAGAAAATAGCGCTACTAATACCGGATCTCCTCAAGTACATATGTTTTGTTTTCCTCCCAGCGCAGCGAGTCCCGTTTTTTGAGAGCAATCCATAGAAAAACTTCGCTTCGGAGGAAACCATTGCCGAATTTCTCAACAGCAATATACCGTCATGGACGACAAAGTTATTGCTAAGCATCTTGAAGGTGGTGTTAGCTCTACCCAGAACCATGCTGGTCTAGACGAGAGCAATCTGCCCCTATATAATGACAAGACCACTCAAAGGGTCTTGCGCAAGATAGATTGGAGGCTGCTCCCGATGTTGACAATATTGTACATTCTTTCCTACCTCGACCGAGGCAATATTGGCAATGCAAAGGTGGCAGGAATGAATGAATATCTAGGCCTTACTAGCAGGCAGTACAACCTCATATTGACGGTATTCTTGCCTATTTCTTCCTGTCTTTATTCTTTCATGTGAGACTGTGGTGTCGGTTTTCTTCCTTTTAGCCCGTCTGCTCACGTATCTTCCACAGCTATTCTTCATCCCATACCCTATTTTCGAAGTACCCAGCAACCTTGTACTGAAGCTCATGAGACCTTCCATCTGGATGGCTATTCTAGTTATCTCTTGGGGCTCAGTAAGTTCTCCCCTGACCAGCTGTCTCTTTCAATACTCTCTCATGCAATATGCAGGTCGTCGTTGGCACAGGCTTCGTCACCGGCTACCGTTCATTGATGGCTGCGCGGATCGTTTTGGGAATTTGCGAAGCAGGCTTCTTTCCGGCGGCCAGCTATCTTCTCAGCGAGTGGTACTGTCGCTTCGAACTTCAGTGGCGTCTCTCGATCTTCTTTTCGGCTGCGTCACTGGCTGGTGCCTTTTCCGGGCTCTTGGCCTTTGCGCCGGAGAAGATGGATGGCCTGGGAGGTTTGAAGGGTTGGCGATGAATCCTCGTCGTTGAAGGTATCTTCACCTCCGTGGTCGGCATGACATTGCCCTGGACGCTGCCAGACTCGCCCGAGACGGCATTATTTCTTACGCCCGAGGAAAAGGCGTTGGTTAAGGAACGTTTGGAGCAAGATGCTGGGACGACTGCGGGCACCGTGAAGACATCAGAGGGCTTCAAGTAGATGTATCTCAAGGCCGCCTTCACGGACTGGAAGATCTGGTTCACAGTCTTCATATACTGGGGTAACACGTGCAGTCATGGAGCTGTAGTCTGAGGTAGGTCTCGTTGTACGTGGCACGTAACGTGAATCGTTAGCCTCAATATGCAAGTAAGTTTACATCTTTAACCGTAATGATCAAACCGAACCACAGTCATTGTAGGGTCAAGGACACTTTACACAACCCTCGCATTCCTCCTTCTGCTCACGTCGGCCGTTTTATCCCCTTCTGGGTACCCCCAGGCATCGACACCGCAAGTGCCCCATCTCCGCCACCAGCGATACCCATACGACACTCCTTTTTTGGCCGTCCAGTGATTTTTTGGAGTCCGTCGAACCCGAGGGCGGCCATGCAAGCCTGTTGGTGTCAGCTAACAGCTCCTCAGACTCGAGTCACTCGGCACTATATGAGCCCACTCACATCTCCCTTTGTACTTCTTCGTCCTAGGACGCTTCGTAAACTTTTGGCACTCGGTACAGTATCTCCGATCTCCCATCGACTCGCGAAGTCTTGCGTACAGCGGACACGTGGTACACGAACAGTGCCTACACCACTGCCGCCGGCAGATGGCGTGGTCGGCGGCATATGATCGACAGGGCGCCCAGTTTGAGCATCTTCTCGGGGGCTCTGCATACTTGTATACATGGCGTTTCTTTCGGTGGCAGTAATTGTCCTGGACAACTCCGACTGCCGAAGTGTCGCCGCACTCGCACTTGAGCACTTCTGGAGGGTGTACTTGGTCGTAGGAGAGCAGCGAAGGTTTTGCCGGTATCATTGGGAGCATCGTGGTGCGGAGAGAGTGTGATGCAAGGGACATACAGATGTAATCATTTTGTTGACAGTGCGAAAGGATCTCAAGTTGAAGCTCAGGTGGGAGCTTGGTAAAGAGGGCTAATGAGAACTGTGTAAGTGGTTGTGAGGGTTTGACAGAGAGGGCTTTTCCGGACATGGCTCAAGAGGTTGAGATGATGTCAAGGTATTCGAAGACCTGTGGAATAAAAGAGGCGCAGATTGAACAATGATTTGTCCAGCAACGTAAACTTGTTATTTTCTTCTCGGGAAGCTCACAGAAAATGAGGTTCAGTTTACGAGCTTTTGTATCCAACGATGACCTTCATTGGACCCCTGTTCAGGTAGCCGTTAGCGTGTGCTGCCTGTTGCCAAACCGGCCGGCCCCACTCTATCTGCCTAAACACCACGCGATAGATGGGAACGCTAGTATGCAACAGAACGGCAAAGACTTTTGGGTGAGATGGAGAATTGCATTTCTTGCCAAAATGTTTCGTGATGTTACCGTTGCTCAGTGGTTCTCGATCATTACAATATGACTGTCTGGCGGGAAACCTCGTCTTCTGGCCCAAAGATACTCGGGCATAATCATCTTCCTCCGCTACATCCGATATCTGCTCCGCAAATTCCTCCAATTTCTTGATGGCGCCTTCGACCACATCAACCTCTTTGAATTCCTCGTCAGATACGTCTTCATCGGAATTCACCAGTTCCGTCATCTGAGACACCGGCAACACCGATCAGATGGTTCATCAGACTAATACGATACCTGAGATCGAAAAGGTCCCAACTTGGAAGGTCTTCTTGCGTTTTCGCAGTGATATCAAACTCGTGCCCATCTCGGATGACGCGCTGGGTCACTGAAGAGACGAGGCGGACTTCTTGATGCTTGTCGTCGGCGAGCTGGAAACTCTCCAATAGCTTGCGGGGATCTTGCGCTAAATTGTTTCACCATACAGACTGTTTGTCCTTATTTGCTTGTGTCCGTAGCAAATGCACGCGCAAGCGGATGAAGTGGTCGCCGTCCGGGTGGGTGCCTCTTTCAATTGGCTGCAGGGCTAGTCGGCCGTTTAACAACATTCGGTGCGGAATATGGTCCGGGCAGAACAGATTGGCGGGAGAGTCAAGGTCGACCATGACGAGGGCTCTCTGGAGTCTTTCAGTTGTGGTTTGTCCGAAAACTTTTGCAAGAGCGAAGAGGGAAGAAGCGATCGAATTCTTCTTCTCGATTGAGGCAAAAGAAAAGACATGAGCAACTTCGCAGTATCTGGTGCCTAACAAAGGGCATCTCCCAGAGTCTCTCTGCTTTGTCTACAGAGGATTAGCTCTGGTTTAGGTTACTTATCGCTCTGTCAGGGTTCCGTGGCCTGTCGCCATGGCAGATCTTTGTCCTGCCTATGCCTTGGCTTGCCTACTTTACGTCTTGCCTATCCTACAAGATTCGGTCTATCCTATAATCAAACCAGCGCAGTGGTTTTGATATAAGCACGACAATCAAATAGACGTCATATCTCCATACTACGAACAACGATTGAAGTGTTCTCGGCACTTGAATAATAAATACAGGTTACATATACCATGGGTATAAAAAAAGGGCAGCAAGATCAGCGAGGATAGCGAGGATGTCGTTTACAGAGGCAGGGTGAAGGTTTCAATGGTAAAACTTATGGAAAATTTGCCCCGTAAATATTCGTCTGTAGGCTAGAATCGAGCGCTTCATAGGCACTATTCCTGAAGTTCCAGTTTCCAAAATAGAAGCCTCTTGATAGTCTTCAAGAAGAAAACTGCTTGCAAATAATCGATCATGGCAACATGTGTACAGCGTGGCCTACGGCCGAAAGTGATCTTTAGCCCAACTGCGAACACGATCAAAATTCCGGCATGTGTGAGGTTCCTTCCAGTCGGCAATAACCCTACCAGCATCATCCGACCAGCTGAAGACCATGGGTGTCAGGTCACCGTGACATTGCACCGTCTGCCTGAGATAGTCGAGGCAGTGGTCTAGAACTGCAATTAGCTGCACTGCTTGTAAATTCGAACAGCATCATGGCTCACCAACGTGCATCCTATGAATTCTGGGGCTTTCTTCCTCCTTGTAGTAATCTGGATCCAGAGCCATCCTCACTTTGTTCTTCAATATGTGTTAGTTGTCGTTGCCAGCAGGCCACGGGCTGGAGATACTCACCACGCAATGCAGGGTATGCATCACATCTAGACTAGAAATTCTTAGTTCATTGCTGAAAACGCTATTTGGGAGAATGCGAAACATACGCTACTTCGTAGTTGCCATGGTCATCTTTCCACGTGCGCCCAACCATGCTTGATGCTTCGCTCCCGACAAGGTTCATGTATTGTCCTAAATTTGGTCAATGTGGTTCAAAGTCGGACTCCCTTGGTCAACTCACCTTTTAGTAGACGTTTCCATGCCGCGTCAATCTCTGGGGATGGAGGCCCAACGTATTGCGGCTGTCCTTCAATTACCTCGCGGTACAAGGTCCCATTTTGATAAAAGTGAAGACCGCCTGTGAAACGTACTGTTTCACTGGCAAGTACACCTTTGATTGGTTCTTTGTAATTATTAGTGTCAACTCGTGGTCTGCCTTTTGTTTGAGAGCACTGTCTGGCATACCTAGTTCGGTAGGGAAGCCTTTGAGGAAGCCGCTGTCGATGCGAGCACCCTCTAGCCGAGTGTGTAGAACGAACAAGGCAATGACAAGCACAGGGAAAGTAGCAAACAGTAGCAATGAAGTGAAGTAGTAAGACCTAAAAACCGACACGGTCGGCGACGAGGTTCTCCTTCGCAAAGGCAGCTGGTCTTCACTGCACTCGGAGCTCTCTTCCACAGAAACATACTGCGTTGACTTGTTTGCCCGGAAGAAGTTCATAATGGCTAGATTTTTGTGGTAGGAAAAACAGAGGTTTATCGGGCAAGCGCTTCGTTCGTCAGGGAGGTTACGGTCTTTGGGGTTAATGAACCCCGACTGGAACGACCACAAGGTGCCCTACGACTAATGTGTCATCCAATGGCAAGCAGAATCGTCCGGTTCATTTCGACTGCAATGCCGGCAAAAGAATGCCGTTCGAGTGTCAATTGCTGAGAAACAACTCAAAATAGGCACTATTTCGAAAATGGTTTCGCCGAACGCCCGCAGATGTCGTTTATTTCCGTCTCTGGCTAACGACTCAGTCCGGGGTGGAGCTGTTCGGGTGTAAGTGACGACTCCCTCCCGTCGAAGCTTTGACTGACAAAAGTCAAAACATAGGACCGACAAAAACTCAATGGCAGAGGTGTGTTGATCTTGACATCGTCAAATTGACTCTGTTCGGCACTCGACTTCGGTCCTCGGATATGAGTTCATCGCCGATCGTGCTTCTCCATAGTCATGATCCATTCTAACGGCAGAATGGCGGAATTAGCTGAAGCCTAGAATATGGATCTTGGACACGGCGCATTTATGCGCGCTAAGCTTCTGTGCGGGGAGGCTCGTATCCAAAGTCTAAAACACCATGTCATGCGGTTGTAGATGATTTTCTCATCTTCCGAGCCAGCCAAAAGTCATGTATCAGAGTCAGAAAATGAGTCTTAGGGTAAAGCAGACTCAAAATCGGGTAGATGCAATGCTCCCGGGCCCGTCACCCAAATTCCAAAGTCACCTTTACACACTGCGGCTGTGGACAATCTCAAAGTCTCTGTCTCCCATCGCTTCTACAAAGGATTTTCAGGAACATCACTTACACACCTAGATTCATTATCATCACTGCAAAAAACACCATCCAATGTCTTACGATAGTGAGGATAGCACCCGTCCCATGCTCGCCGAAGATGAGCAAGAAAAGGAGAACCCCCTTTATCCATCACCACAGCTGCAACGACGCTATCAGCGCGAGGTTCTCTCCAAGCTCCTCGTCGGCCTAGCCCTGAGCATAATCTTTGCCTTCTCGGTCACCGGGGTCTTTCAGTCCATCGTCCCGCCTTCCCGAACCAACGCCCAGGGAATCATTGAGAACCTCTGCGGCAACTCATCCAGCGAGGCGCAAGCCCGCGGTTGCCATTTTGACGTGCTGTCGTTCTGCTGGGTGCCGGAAGAGTGCTTCGACCGCGAGCTGACGGACAAGTTCCGCAAGGCTGGGCCGTGGGTGTTCTACACCGACCAGAACAAGACGGCGTCCGTCACTGAGGAGCAATTTGGCTCCGATACCCAACCCGTCTACCTCACCAATAGGCTGCACAAGACACACTGCGCCTACAACATTCTCCGGTTCCACAAGGTCTTGACGGAGAATCGCATGGTTCACCGCGAAGACGTCTTGATGCACACGCAGCACTGTACGCAGGTGCTGACAAGGGTCAACGAACCGGACGACATTGAGGTCAGGGCAAAGATTCAGTACCCTGACTGTGGGCACTTGTCAAAGATATTTCCGGGAAAGGCGAAGGAAGGCGTGCATGGCCACCATCAAGGACACTCCCACATGGGGTGAAGGAACTGGGGAAATTGTACAGTCAGACAGAGTGCCTATACTTGGACTAGTAAATCAAACCTGTTTTCTGGCTGTATCAATGAGAATCTCCCCTGCGACTGTATTCGACGAGAGTGCTCCCAGAGTGGGGAAATGAGAGAGTGGCTGAGCCTATCGATTTGTCATCTGATAGGCGCCCATCTTAGCCACTGAACGAGTTCGTTTAAGGCCAGAATTTTGCGTTCTACCTTTCCCTCTTATATCACAGTATTTGACTTGTACGTTTCGTAGCAACATCAACACATCACAATGCGCATAGTAAGCCGAATTAGAGAATGCATGTCAGTTGTGTTGCAACTACGAATCTGTTTACTACCTAAGGTAGGTAGGTAATATAATCAAGCAAGTTCTTAATCCTTCTCAGTCTGTCACCCTCCAGCTCTTGGGCAATGCCCGCTCAGGCTCCTTTGACCACGCCAGCAGGGCATCAAAATCATTGCAAACATGCATTACCCCATGATCAGCCACCCGGTGCGTATCACCCTCAATGTGCCCTTCGGCAGTGGAGTCAGCAAAGCACATTAGGGCCTGCCGGACGTAGTTGAAGCAGTGCGCCTTGTGCTCCTCCCACGTGAGCGTGACCCCGCTGTGATAACCAGGCAGCTTCTCCTTGGGAACACCGATAGCCAAAAGACCAAAATCCTCCAGGATGGATGTCTAGTGAATAGGGCGTCAGTATTGCAAAGAGCAAAATGATCAATGAGATGGCTTACCAGACAGTGAATCTGATGGAAAGCGGCAATCTCGAACAAGTCCCCTGAAAACAGCTTCTGAGGCCCGCTGCCGTCGTATGGGGAGGCTCGGACAAAGGCTGGTAGTCTCATTAGTCGGGTTTTAGCGCCTGTTTCAATGCATACTTACCGTGGGAGAGGCTTTGCCAAGAATCAAGAGTCTCGTTCAGAACGCTCTGGTCGTGGAATGCATGGGCGGTGATCTCGTACTGATCAGGACCCGACGGCTTAGGAATACCCCTCGAGCTCACATCTACTCTTCAAGTCAGTGGCGTTCGGGAAGTTTGAAGAAATGTGACTTACCATGTGGGACAAAGTGGTTGTAGTCGCTTCCCGCTGGCCAAATCTTCGTACCATCTGCCTCGTAGTCCTGTCTGAGAACAGCAGTGGTCGTCCCGAGAAGACAAAGGATGAGAGCAACCTCAAGACAGCAACGAAAAATCTCACAACGTGACATGGCGGTCTTGCGAACAGAGTTCCGCTCCATAATGTCAGTTAATCCAGAAGAATCCGTGTCTGCGTCCGAGGAGGAGTTGCGCCCAAGCAGTTTGCTATTTTCCATGATGGAAGTGGGATAAAGGTGTTTTACGAATACGGAGAGTGAACAAGGTCTGTCTGAAAAGACGAGGGATGGCTCGAGAGATGGGAAACTACAGAGTGCAGTAGATTCCTGCGGATTGTTGTTGTCCAGATGCTGGCACGGCAAGCCGCGACGGTTTCTTTCCTCGCCGCCCAAGCTCCCTCTAGTACGTATCCATCTACCGAGCAACTCGGGTGCAAGTGCAACGTCATGGCCCTGGTCCTCTCGCCATCAGTCACGAATCTGATGCCTGCTAGCGTATACGTCTAGTAGAGAAGAAGCTTTCGGGAACTACAAACAAGCTTTGAGGTCCGGAAGGGTTGGCTCTAGCGGGCCGTGTCTAATGATTAGAGCAAAAACAGCCGCCATTGCCAATGTACCCCGGACTCATATGGGGTATCGGAATTGATTAATGATCGCAGACTACGCGCTGCTTAACATCATGGTTCATACCGGCCGTCTAGCATATTTTGATCAAAAGTCAAAAAGCGGCTGCTGTCTTCCGCGTGTAGTTGGCCATGTTCTGCAAAGCACTAGTGTAAACGTTTACCGGAGTCTTTAGAGCTAGCCCCAATTGTGTCATTGACCAGCAGGTCCCGTGTGGGAGGAGTATGAATACGAGCATGCAGACTTTATGGTCCTTGCAGGTAGATCTCGATAAACTAAGGCCTAAAGACTAATAGAACGTGTAACAAAGCGGAGTTAAAAGGGTGAAAGATGATTGGTGCGCTATTTCGAAACGTCCAATATCCCGGGGAGATAGTCTCCCCTCACATATGCATTAAACCTCCCGGCGCGTCCAGATATTCAACCCGATCTTTTTGCCGCCCACCGCCCACCGCCGGAAGGCCGGCATGTAGCGTTCGAGCATCTCCGGTCCCGTCGGAATGGAGATTCCGCCAGAAGACAGCGCTACCGGCGACCGCTCGCACTGTCAGCTCTGTCTGGGCAGCGCAGTCAACCAGGTTGCACCACCGTTCATCCTCGACGCCCCAATCCACCGAAATCTTGGGGAAACGTGTCCCGCAGCTGGCGCAATCCACATCGAGAACGGCAAAGAAGGTCGTCTCCCTGTTTGTCGTCTGATTCCTAGCCGCGGGGTTCGCTGCCCAGTCGTAGTGATTCGTGTACTGCTGCCCCTCTAGGTACCGTGTCACTTGCAGGTCCTCCATCATGTCGAGGTCTACGTAGCCCTGAAACTCCGACGCGCGGGACCTGATGCATTGGACGATAGAATCGTCCGAAGACAGGTACGCCGTGGAACTGGTTCGTTCCTGCGCAGCAATGGATCGCCCGTCAGTGCTGATGGCGCGAGACCGCTGGAACCTAGGCTGGCTGTCCCTCGAGTCAGTCAGCAAGTATACACCGAATTGTCTACAACGGGGAGGAGCTCTGACGTACGCAATCTGCAGCAGGTACTGGGACTCCTCCGGAGTGATAAAGTTCTCGATATGCTGAATGAGTGGATCATACGACAATGTCCGTACCGTATAGCGTGGGCCCGGGCAAGAGTTGCCGAGTGGGATCTGGGGCTCTGTCTGGGACCGAGACTTTGCGGAAAGGACTGCCGCAAGGACGGCCGCGGTGAAGGACATGGACAAGAACTGTTTGAGAGCCATTGTGCGAAGAGGGGACTAATAGAATGGGGCTGGCTGAAAGAGGTTAGAGAAGAAGTTTGCGGTTGAAAATCATGGGGGGTTGAAAAACGCTGAGGCCAGGATCGTAGGCCCGACGGATATCCGCCTTATATGCCCGACGGAGAGGCTTTCCACGAGACTTGAGAGAGGAATCGACGATTCATGCCTGAAGATGTGTCTCTGGACAATGAAAACTTTGAGATTCTTCGAAAGGTTGTGTTGTTGATGATCTCGATCCCCGAGTATTCAAACTTTGTCAACTTGAAGTCCCCGAGAGGAGACGCAATCATCTCGACTTTCGATATCGGCGGGCGGTGGTATAATGACTTTTGAAAAAGTTGATCGGGTCACCGAGTCATACTGTTTGACCGGAGCTCTGCCGTGAACTTGGAAGTATGGCGCATCACGAACAACAAGAGTGACGACGCGTCGACGCTGTCACAAATAGGAAGTTCACGACAGGGCGTCGAGTGACGAAAGCACCCGTATCCGTCGGACCGATGGCGTAGACTTTACATTTTGAACGGCATGGCGACTTCACTGATGAGTTGACGGTCAAGTTGGGTAAAGACGAATGAATATTTAACGGTGCTTTTCGTCCCGGAAACAGCAAACATTCTCTTCACTCACTCATCAAGTCAAACACCTTCACAGTCTTCCAAGCTTCTTCAACATCTCCAGTCTTCACCTTGCCTCCAACACTCTTCTTCACAACACACTCAACCTTCCACTCATAACTTCCAAACGCCATCATGCATATGACAAAGGTCACCGCCATTCTTGCCTTCGCCGCAAGCCTTGCTGCCGCTGCCCCGGGCGCCAAGCTCGCCGCTCCGGAGAAGCGTTAGACCACCGAATTCGGGCCCTACCCGGAGGACAAGTACAACGGCAAGCGTCAGACGACCGAATTCGGCCCTTACCCTGAAGACAGCTACCAGGGCAAGACGAGCCAGAGACGCCAGACGACCGAGTTCGGTCCATACCCTGAGGATAGCTACCAGGGCAAGGAGAACGGCAAGCGTCAGACGACCGAGTTTGGTCCCTATCCCGAGGATAGCTATCAGGGAAAGGCTAGCCAACGACGCCAGACGACCGAATTCGGTCCTTACCCCGAGGACAAGTACGAGGGTAAGACGAGGCGTCAGACCACAGAGTTTGGCCCGTACCCAGAAGACAGCTACCAGGGCAAGGAAAGCCATAAGCGCCAGACAACCGAATTTGGCCCCTACCCTGAAGACAAGTATGAGGGCAAGGCAAGGCGTCAGACTACGGAGTTCGGCCCTTACCCGGAGGACAAGTACGAAGCCAAGAACGCGAAGCGCCAGACTACTGAGTTCGGCCCATACCCTGAGGACAAGTACGAGAGTAAGAACACTAGACGCCAGACCACCGAATTCGGACCTTAACCCGAAGACAAGTACGAGTCTACCAACTCCAAGCGCCAGACTACAGAGTTCGGCCCTTACCCGGAGGACAAGTACGAGAGCAACGACAAGAAGGAATAGAGTAAGTTCTCACCATCGCCCTCTTCACCTTCTTGAGATACTCCAGCTAACGCAATGAACCAAACCTTGCAGCTTCTCATCACCTCCACGAGTCTTCAACACCAGCCTAGAGTCAGAAAGCTAGTCTAACAGTGACGACAATCATGAGAAAGAGGGAAAGAAACCAGAAAAGAAAAAGAAAAAAAATACGTTTTGGGCGGGGGATTTAGGGAATACGACTTGAATTGTTGGGGGAGCATGTCTTTGGATTACTCGTAGCTAGCTCGCAGCTTTAGATTGAAACTCGTGTTGTGTCTTTTAAAAAGTCCTTCCTCGTGATGTCTACCTTATGTCAGAGTGACTCGGATCCTCATGTTGGTCAGTGTGATTTCGAGCTGTGATGCTAGAATTACATCACAGGGTACATGAAGACTCAGACTAACATACACTCGGTGTGGCTGCTGAAATTCACAAGACACATATGTCCAGCACCGGCCACATTCACGCAAGTCACAAGAGGCAAAGACCCGATATGGCATGTCCACAGCAAGTAGTATTGCTCTACTCTTCCGCACGTCCGTGTCGTTCATGCCCAAAACATGTACAAGAAGCATGCTTTTTTTCGCAGCCGAGCCCACTTTCCATCTCCCGTCATCCATTTCCCCTCCTTCCATTCTCCAGACATCAGTGACATGACAATAAGAAGCGAAATTACATGATTTGTAGAGCTCTCGGTGACGTGGCAGCACGAGAAAGATTTCATGAGATGCGACGGCACGACGATTTGTCCCGCAGGACAAGACACACGTGGCCGAAGACGTAGTAGGTAAGAAAGGAACAAAATATCAAAAAAAACATTTGTGGTATCTTTCCGGCAAAGCATGCTGCGGTGCGGTAAAGACGTGTGCAAAGCAGCTATATCGGTAACAAAAAAACAAATCAGCTGTAGATCAGGGGTATGATGTTTGGCAAAGACGAGCCGGTGCCAGGTAACGACCGTAAGAATGTGTTTTTCCCAAGGAACCAATACGCCGCCGCCTGGTCGTTCAGGCAGTCCAAGTGTTCCCATAAAGTTAGAGGAAAGCAGGGCACAACGAGCAGGTCCATTAGGCCTCCTCCATGATGCCGCCCTCGCCGCCACCCTCTTCGCGCCACTCACGACTCTTGCTCGTAAGCTTCTTCACACCCGCAACGCGACCGGACCACAGGGATTCAATCGGCGTGCGGAAGGTAAAGGCTCGCTGGGAGCTGATGACTCCGATTGCTTGGAGAACAGCCTTGCGGCTGTCGCGGCCAAAGACGGCAGGATGGCTGATCCATTCGAGACTGCTCTCGAGCTCGTGGTCCAGAGCGGCAACGGTGTTGGCATCGATACCGGCACCGAGACCGAGGCCATCGTTGGACCGACTGCGCCCGATGCCCGTGGCCTGGTAGCCATTGACGCCGGATGAGTTGGCCGATTGGGTAGGTGATGGTGTTTGTTTTCTGTCGGGGGTGATTGAGGGTGAGCCATCGTTCCCAGGGTGAGGGGTAGAAGGGAGGGATCTCGTTGGCGGTGCTGTCGGCGGAGGAATCGGAGGCAGACCGCCTTTTCCGAGTCCCTTTAGAATAGACCTGGTCTCGTTGAGTAGGGTGTGCGCTCGGTCGTGCTGGCCGCGCGACACGAGGGTCAAGGCGCGAGTTAGCATATCCGACGTAAGCAGCTCCATGCGCCGCTGGACGATGTGCGGATGAGGGGGAATCGGGGGCGATCCTGCCCACGAGTTTTTGTTCTTCGCCAGGGCCGGCAGCATGGTGATGGCGAGCAGAGAAGGGCGGGGAAGGTGGGAGAGCGTGCCATCCCGGAGAATATCTCCCCAGGTAAGGTCGGCCTGGATGAGAGGCACCTCCTCAACAGACGTAACCCGCTGGTCGTCGCCGTCGCCAGCTCCACCGAGCGCCTCCAGACCGGAGACGATGTTGTCCCAGGGATCCTGAGGCAGTTGTTCCTGGGACGTGTTGTCCGGCACAATGACAAGCTGCACCAAGACGTCGCGCTTGTCACCGAATCTAAGATCGCCGAGGGAGGCCTCAGCGTCGCGGCCCGTGGCGCGCTTGGTAATCTGCAAGGCACCGCTGATCTTGTGAAACTTGGCCGGAGATCCCTCAGGCAGCTTCAGCTTGAGCTTGACGTTTTGGTGAGAGAGCGTCTGCATGGCGCCGAGGCAGCCGGCAAGGCACTCGCGAAGCATCATCCAGTCTTTGACGTAGGTGTAAGATGCCTTGGTGCGGGTAGAGAGCTCAATCATGGTATCGGGCTTGTGCGTCATGCCGAGGCCAAACGAGTGAATGGTGATCTTGGCTGCTTCGGCCCTCGACACGACAAAGTCGACGCTGTCGGCATCCGAAGTAGAGGCGTCGCTGATGAGCATAATTGTGGCAATCGGGTTGTTGTACTTGCGCTGCATGAGCAGGTCCATGGCGACATTCGCACCCTCAACCACGTCGGCGCGGTGACTCTTTTGCCCAACGGGTTTGATGGAGCCCAACACGTTGCCCCAGCCGGGCCACGCTTTGGTGGTCATGCCGACAATAGGCACGCCGCCGCCGCCCGATCCAAACGTGACGAGGCCCATCCTGTCTCTCTCGCCAAGTGTGTTGACCATGAATTTGAGGGCATCGCGAACGAGGTTGATCTTGACACCTTGCATCGACGAAGAAATGGGGACGACCACGACCACATCGATGGGTACGTGGATGGAAGCCGGCATTGTCGGGCTCCTCTGGAAGTTGGTATATTCGGTGGGCGCTGTTGTGGTGGACTTGGGGCCGCCCCAGGACGAGGCAATCGACGACACCCTCTGCTGTCGCGATCCACGCTGCCAGTCATCCTCGTCCGTCTCGGAAAATTCTCCTCGGTCGTACTCTGGGCTGCGGACCGGCGACGTCTCGACAGCGTTCAGGTCGAGTAGTGCTTGATGCCAAAGCTTGAGCTGATTGCGGTTCTCGAATCGAAGGTGGAACTGGGGTAGCTCCGCGACGGAAAGGTTTAGTGTAAGAATGTTCTCATCAACTGCCAACTGGTTAGCGTCAAAGTCTCAATGAAATGAAGGGGGCGAGTCTCACTGTTGCCCGTTTCCGAGACCTCGTTGAGGTGTTTCTTGATGAGAATGGATCCTTTCAGTGTGCAGCGGGTGGTCTTCTTGGGCATGCCGTTCTCGTCCCATTGCCCCGCGAGCGCTACCTTCTTCTCCTTTACGCAAATCAACATTTCAGCGAACAGGAAGCATTCCAGCTCCTGCCAGGATGCTTTGTCCTTGCCGACACGTAGCGTGCCATACAGCCGCAGTTTGCCGAATCTGGAGTGTGTCAGTTGTGTCATTGGCCGGCAGTGTACAAGGAATGTGTGCCAAAATCTCACCTGCTGAAATCGAGCCCATGCCAGTTGTCCACCCGGTTTCTCAGATTCTCGGTTTGTTCCTCCAGCACTTCCCGAGACTCGTAGGGATAGAAGCGAGGCGCACTTCGGGCCGGGGATGGCGGTCGCGCAAACGCCTCGTCGATTCGGGCATTCACCGCGGGCGGGCCTGGCGGGGCTGATCCAAGATCTTCGGGATCGGGCCGCCACTTGTTGTCGGGCACTTCCACCGTAATAAGGCAGGTCAAGGTCTGCTGCTGCCGAGACCTGTTGATGGTGGGGAACTCGGATCGAACAGTCACGGTCGGTGCTGGAATTGGATTCCTCGTAATCGCGCGGGGGCTGCCCGGCGTAGTCTCCATTGCCTGGACGTCATAATCGTGTCTGCGCGGCGGGCCGCTTTGTGTGGTTTCGGGGTAGCCACCAGACGACGCGACGCCGGTGGCCTCGCTATCGCTGCGAGCGTGTCTTGAAGGACCGTACCTCTCGGAAGTCGGTGGCTGGCTACTCTCCCTGTCGCGTCCAGTGCTTCGAGGCGCGCTTTCACGGGTGTGGGTGCTGGCCATGTTTCGCTGGTTCGACTCGATGCTGGTGGGGCGCGGAGTGGGCGTTGGGTTGTCCCATGGCGTGGCCGTGGGCGTAGGGGTGTGATTTGACCTAATGTCGGTGGATGAGACAGATCGAACGAGGTTGCTGATTTTTTCTGCAAAAGAGTTAGCCATGTCTCAAGCGAGCAAGACCTGCGAGTGCGCTTACCAATATCTAAGACATTGCCGCCCCGGCTAGTGTCGAGATGGAGCGGCGCATCGCACGAAGGGCAGTATTGCGATTCGAATTCGCGAATAAACTCGTAGAAGCACGCTTCGTGAGATACGTGCGAGCACGAGAATTGTAAAATGCGCTCTCCGCGCAGGGTGTGCTCCAGTGGCTCCTCACATACTGCGCATTCGCTCCCTACAAAGGTGCGCTCCCTCCTGTTGCGGCCGGCGCCGGATGCCATGTTGTTGGATGAGTAGCTGTCGCCTCTTCGATGTGCGCTGTCTCCGGATCGAACTGACGCGTTGGAGCGCTGTCCTGTGCCGCGAGCTATTGAGACGTCTGTGTGCAGATTGATTAGCAAGAGTAACTTTTTACAAAGATTGGACGTCAAAAGCAAAGTAATTGACAGTCGGTCGTTCGGACGGAAAGTCAATTCGCGGCGCTCAAGCAGTCACAGGTCGGAGTCAAATTGGGAGCCTACGTACTCTTTTCTGGGAAGGACGGCGCATCCGTCCAAGTGTTGTTTGTCCTTGTTGTGGTGGCGGTACCAGGACGGTAAGGGTCTTGAATAGCCTTGGGGCTCACAAGACCAAGATCGAGAAGGTGGTTAACCTGACCGTCTTTGGTGCTTGAAGATCCAAAGCCGAACCCTTTCGAACCCTTCCGAGACCGACTGAACATTAGGAAAGCGCCGCGTCCAAGACTGCGCAATCAGGTGAGGTCGGAAGCGGGGGAAGGCAAACGTGCCGTTAAAGGGTGAAGTGTTCGGCGGTTCGTTCGAATCGGAGTGCGCGAATCGTCAAATCGTGGAGCACCTCGTAATGTAAGGAGAGGGCTGGGCGTGAAGTATATTTTAAGAATTGGAAAGGTGATATCAGAATAGGGACGGTATAGGCGATGAGGATCTGGGGTCCACCACGTGTGACTGGTAATGCCAACAGGAAAGCGAACAAGAAGGCAGAGGTCGGTCCCGGGTATGTGGCTGTGGCGGGTTGTCACACAAGGACCTGGGAAGCCTGGCAGGGTGTTTCAAATGGTTGTATCAACAATGCTGGGTCGGATGGAAAGCAGGCTGAACATGCATGATTGCAGGGTGTCGAAAAATGATGGTGTGAGAGTTGGCGACGAAAGGACGGATAATCTGCAATCCAGAGAATGGCCAACGGGGAAAAAAAGTTCGAGGCCGTCGGAGTTCAACAGGAATTGGGTTGCTGGGCAGATGCGTGTGTAGGTAAGGTAGATGCAGGTGCAGGTTTGCGGCAGGTTCGCGCGTCGTCGCAAGTTCAAGGTTCGACAGGTCCCGGTATGTTTTGGAGATGGCAGGAGGATGGCGTGGCTCTGCTATCCCTCTTTTTTTTCCCTTTCGCTGGCGTCGGTGTGTGTGTGTGTGTGTGGGATGGGATGATGCGTCGTCTTGTCTCGGTCGTAACAAGAATCAGTCGACTGGTGTCGGAGACCTACTAGCCTACCCTTAGGTAAGATGAGAGAGTAACAGTAGCGTCGCTTTCCCCCCCTTTGGTAACGGTCGTTGGTCTGCGCCGTTTGATTCAGGGCCGCAATTGGAAAAGACGGGCTTCCGCTTCCTATCCCAGGAACAAGTCGACAAAGGAAGACGGTAGACGGGAGAGGTTTGGGTTTGTCTTGTCGGGAGCGCCCGCCAGTACGGTATACTGCGTCTGGCAAGGAGGGCTGAAAATGGGGAAGGGACGAAGTATATACCTTTGCAGTCACAGTCGAGAGAAAGAGAGTGTGTGTGTGCAAGATGTGACTGATGGGGAGGAAGAGGGACGTGGAAGGGGAAGGGGAAGAGAGAGAAAGTAGCAAGAGAGACGTCCTGCTGGTGGGGACCTCTGCACGTTTTCCCTTTTCTTTGTTCGGCTAAACCTGGACCTGGTACCTGTACCTGTACCTCTAGCCCTGGCAGTCCCAGAGAGCAGCGCGCGAGATGGAGGCCCTGGGCTTGCAGCGAGAGTCTAGAGACTGAGAGAGCATGCGGTGCAGTGCACTGTACCATGTCATGTAGGTACGGTACCTAGCGTGGGTGGACTTGCAGATGGATGGATGGGGATTGCTCGTCCTGGACTCTTGGTGTGAGGTCGACGGCCTATCTCAGGCACAAGGTCCGTGATGTACCTACGTACTCTGTAATAAGATCAGGGTAAACTACTTAAGAAGGCCACGATGGTACATTGAGGGGCAGGGTTCCTGGGGCTAACAATTCGGCCTAGGCAGGTAGCTTCGGCTGGGCCCCCTTCTTCCTCGCTATTTACTCTCTTTCTGACTCCTATCTCAGGTTCCCAACGTGTAGGTTGCCCCCCCCCTGGGAAACGGATATGGGGGGGAAAGCTATTCAAGAGGAGCTGGTACGTGCCCCAATTGCCCCAATTGCCCCAATTCACTCTTCTAGAATGGCTAAGTCCACGTTGTCGTTGTTGCGAATCGGGCTTGTTTGTTTGCTCGGCGGAACAGAAGCGGGAGATGTGGTGGGGGAGTCATGCAGGCGCTGCGCAAAACATACATGTACTTCGTAAGGATAGAGACCAGATGGCGGCCAGCTCAGACCGTGTGAAGGCGATGGCGGTTTTGCGGCTTTTGCCTGTGCCGTGCAGCATGGATGCGCGGGCTTTTGGAGCCATGTACGCCATACGCCCAGATGACGGCCTTGCGCAATGAGAACAGACTCGCAAGACTCACATAGCTCGTGGGACCGACATATGTAGCTGAAGCCCAGGTTCGGATGGATCTCGACTTGCTGTTGGCAATTGCCATTGGCCCCGTCTCATTGATTTCGTAAGAGTACGGATACACTGCAGATGACCCAGATCCGTCGAAACGGTCGTGGTTCTAGGGGGAGATGACCGATCCAATCCAATCTGCACAAGGCAGACAGATGGTGTCCGTCACGGAGAATAAAAAAAAATAGGAGGTGTTGGTTAATTGCGGTGACTTGTCAAAAACTAGTGATGCCACGCTCAGAGCTGGACTGGGCGGCAGCCGGCAATCCGCAAAGCAAGCCAATATCTTATTTCCTGGCACTAAAATGGTCATATCTCTTCGGCTTGGTGGCAATTAACGCGCCAGAATGGATCAATAGGGGATATGCCGACTTTGGGGTGAATATCAATACGGATGCCGTGGTAAAGAAATTGATCGCCTTGATGAAGACAGACAATACAAAATCAGGGCCCCGCTCTCAAAGACTTTTTTTTTCTTTTCTTAGATTTTCATCTGGCCAACCTCGCCTCCCACAATGCTCCTGCATCATCATCATTTTCGTCGCTGTTGGCCGCCGCCATGCCGTGCGGCGTGCCTGCCCTCGGTCAGTGCTGTGGTATGCATTGCAGAGTTGATTGACAGCCAAACCAAACGGGGCAGATCGACTTTCCCATACGAGCAATAGTCCACTTTGCAGGGGCATGGCGGTGATGCACTTTTCGCCTCCTTGGTTCTTTTTCCCTCGCCATCTTGCACGTCAGCATCTTTCTGTTTTTTCCTTTTTGGATGCGGCCTGTCAAGTTCATTTCTGGTTATCGACCGTGTCAACCCTGCAGAGGGAAAGAGAGAGACAGAGTTTGGCGAGAGATCCGTGCGTTATACTATCAGACCCCGGGTCGGATACGAAAATCTACCCCGTCTTCCCATGGGCAATCCACGCTAGGTGCGGTATACATCTGGTATCGTCGCCGTCTTCCAACGGTACATGACCCTGCGCGGGTTGTCCGTCGAGCTGTGCAGCATGCCAGCAGCCAGCAGCGCAGCATATGTACAGAGGTGCCTGTGCTGTGCATTACATCTCTGATGGATGCCCATCACCAGTGACCACAACTCAAGTTACCTTGGTCCAACCCAAGGGTTTCTTGACGGCGTGGCGAGCGTGGGTGGAAAACGCAAGGACTTGTTTATTGCCTTGCCTTGTCAACGATTTGCCCCTCCAGTGCTAAGCCTACTTTTTGCGAGGGGTCTCGCTGGGTGCCGGGGCATGTTTGTAGGTGACCTGAGGTTTGCAGCAATATCGGCACCCATAATTCATCACTGTGAGCAATCCATGGCGGATATGTTTCCCGCAGCCAGGCTCAACAACCCCAGAAAGTTTTCTGTCGAGCCACTCTTTATTGGGCAAAGCATACAGCGAGAGTTTCTCTCTCTGCTATTAACGTCTGCTCGAAACCTCTTGCCAACATTCCACGCGATTTGGACCGGGCCGTCTTGACACTTGTTCCTGCTCCTACGGGTAATGCTGCTCCTGCCTCCTGCTCCTCCATGCTTCGTACCTTAGGTGCCTTGGAAAGTACCTCTACTCGACAAGTTGATCCTGCCCCGCCAGGTAGGTACCTCCCTCTGCAAGCCTT
The DNA here is from genome assembly GCA_001563125.1 of Colletotrichum salicis. Lineage (NCBI taxonomy): Eukaryota > Fungi > Ascomycota > Sordariomycetes > Glomerellales > Glomerellaceae > Colletotrichum > Colletotrichum salicis. Next base: position 20,116 of record JFFI01001825.1, read on the forward strand.
ACTCTGCGTGTGATCATGTACCCGCGACTCAAATGGCCTCCACCGGCCAGGGCTTTGGGCCACCGGATGGCAGGTTCGAATTTCCACGCCTGCCATTCTCAGCCAGTCGCACAGCTCCGGCAGGACCAGGGAGCCCCCGAGCCGGCCTCTTTCCACGACCCCTTCCCTGCCGAACTGCCCCGCCGATGGACTCCGGTTCGAGAAAATGGGTGTTCTTCCTGCCCCGGTCCAAAGTTCCTTCCTTGAACCCAGCAAGTGGGTCTCTCCAAATGGAAGGAAACGGCCGTCTGGGTTCCTTCCTCTCACTCTCTTGGTGCCAGGTGGTGCTAGGTGGTGCTCTTTTTCGCTCTTCCTTTTTGGACCCTAGCATGCAACCACCGTCGTCTTCTTCTTACCCCCATACCAATACCAATCCATCCACCATCGGTCGTGGCGTCCTGAATTGGGGGTTGATCAAAATGAAGCCGTCGATACTTGGAAATCTGGGACACCGCTTCATAAAGTTCGGACACTCCAAAGCCCCTCTCCTCCCTCCTCGTAGGGAGCCCCACCCCCTCTCATTCTGTTGCACAAGACAAGGGGTCCCACTGCACTACGACTCTATTCTTATCCACGATCATGGCTAGGAGCCAAGTGTCGACAGGTTTGCCTCATTGCGCCGACGACAAACACCCACCGCCAGAGAATCCACTCACCCATCATCCACGAGACGATGGATCCTGCTAGCATTTACCGCTGCCAACTTGGTTCGCAGCTCACATTCTGCCACCACCCGCTTCGAAACAGAAGTGCTCAACCACCTCGGCTCAGGAACCATCGTCGTCAGCCAAAGCACTATGCAAACCTCGGTCGTCATTGGGTTACCCAGTCCCTCCATTTCGCCGCAGAAGATGGTGTCGAGGGCCGGTTTGTCGCCTAGTCCTCGTTGATACGCGGGATGCGATACATGCCGCATGTGCCTGCTTCGGCTTCCTCCTGTACCCTTACGGAGACACGCCGTAGAATCCAACAGAATCTAGCACAACCCCGGGGCAAGTATTCTCCGCCACGAGATGGCGACAGACACGACCGATCAGGCTCATCTCGTTTCCCATGCCGTTGGGATATTTGACCTTCGTACTTTGGAAGGACCGTCGAAATGGCTCGATTGGCAGGGGGAACACCGGGGTCGACCGCCCGCTCTGCACTACCAGCCACGGCACGTGGCATGGAAGGACCTGGGAGCCGAAATCTCACTGAAGAATTCAAAAGCCAGCGTCCCAATAGGACCCCTACGGCCTACCCGGTCTGGCTCAAACCTTCTTCTCCCGCTCACCCTGCACCTGGGTATCCGTACGCATTCGTAGGTTGAAGTGAGCATCTCAATAGTCGATGATTATTGCTTGAGCTGGTCATAGCTTGAAGGAGCTAACCCTGCCATCGAGAGTAAGACTGTGTGGTCTGAGGTGGCATCAAGGGATCACCCACTACCGAACCGTCCCCATCTTGGTACCCGCGATGCTATCGGAATAACTAACGGAAGACACAGGACGCAACCTCCACTGACGCAATATTAATCTGTCGCCCGTTCTCACCGTCTTACAGCCCAAGCAAGTCGTTACATCGGTACGAAATACTCGAGGGGCACAGTGGCACGTAGGTACTCCAAGGCCAACCACTTCCCAGCCAACGCGGCCGAGATCACTCATCCATACTCTGTACAGAAGATGCCGGTTGGTTAATAGCCACACCAATGGACGATACGCAGCGGCTTTCCTACGAGGACCAGGCTGTTTCCAGAAGTCAAACTAGCGTGCCTAGAACAATTGAAGCTAAGGCGCCGTTGCTGCACGAGTGGCGCTAGGCCTGCAGCGCCTCTACGACCCAAGTATCTTGTTATCCTAGTTGAGGGATCCACGATGCAGTTAGTATCAGAGAAACAAGATCGTTCCAATCGACTGGCTACACATACGGTTGGCAGAAGCGTTGGTGAAACGGGCAGCCGTTGAGCAAGAGGGACTCTAACCAACCACTTTGCTGAAGCCAACAGCCCGACCAGCATATGAAATTATTCGGCAACATGCTCATCTGGAGACATTCGGGTCGTTGCAGCACTTCTCCTTCGGCTACTGCCTCTTCATGCCCATCCATGAGCGTCTTGTCGGCATCTGCCAATACGGTCCGAAACTGCTGCGTAACCGTCGGGCAAGACGGTCTGCCGTAACAGGACCGACGCACAATAAAGGGGACGCTTAATTAGCTCGTGGGGACGGATATGTGCATCAAATTCCCCGTCGACGAGGGGTCACCGCCCTGCCTTGCCCAGATTCTTGCTGCTGTAACCAGCCTGTGGGCCTACGTGGGGCCTGGCTGAGCCGACCCGAATCGCACGAAATGCTCCTCGGCCGTCGATTTGATTACGCACGAGAGTAGCTGCTGTCGTGCCATGGCTAACGTGAAATGACAGCTTGATTCAGTAGCTCAGGTCTTTCACAGATAGCAGAATTGATCGCGTCCAGGAGGCACGTAGGCTCTGCTGCAGCAGAAGGCAGATCACAGTGGGAGCATTCTCCATATCGAATTACCAGGGAGTCCCTCTTTGAAGTTACATCACTGGCAGAACAGGGGGACTAAAGTCCATTGCTGACTTCCAACCGAACGGCGAAGCCTTTTTGCTGGGAGAGTCTTCCTTGCATCGATAGGAGGATGATCCTGGTGGTCCGGTTCATTGCACAAAACGGGGGCCGAATCGGAAATTGTCCAAAGACGAGAGGAGTCGTGCCCGCTGCCGAATCTTTGAGCTAACAGCTCGCGATCACCCTTTGAGGGTCCCGTCTCACTGGCACGGCCCTGTCTTTGCAATTGATGAATCGCGACAAGATACGGATCCAGCTAGCGATGACCTAGCTTGGCCAGGCGCAGCCAGGCTCGATATTGCATCACGAGCTTCCGCATTGCAGAGGCAAATGATGTTCAAAGATGGACGGCGTCAACGGCCTCGCTCCCGCATTGCCAAAGCTCAACAGGATGCACGCTGGTCGCCGTGAGCGTTGGGCGGCGTCAAGTCGACCAGCACCCCGAGAAAGAAAATGGATACGTAACGATATCAAGGTTTTATTATGGTTCGCCGCCAGTCTTGCAGCGATATGGGCACCCATCCCGATTCAGTACACATGACCGATCAGGAAGAAGGAAGCTGCGTTCGCAATGATCTCTCGTCAACTGCGCTTTCTTTTTCTCTGTCACCGACTGTCAACTGCATCGGTGGTGTGCTCATCCATCTCCTCGACAAGTTTCGATGCCCTGCCAGGCCAGCACATCACCATAGAGAGCCAGGTCGGGCCCCTGTCTTGCCGTGAAGCGGCCGGGCGTGCCGCGAGACCCATTCGCCCGGATGACCGACGTCCACTTTCAGGGCGTAGGAACGGCTCGGCTGGCTTTTCGAGCGTCCCGTCCAAAGACTCCAGCCACGGTGCGTTTCGTTGGCGGGACGGTGCATTCGGACCAGGGTGCAAGCCCCTGGTGTGTCTCACTCACGCAAAGGATTGAAGATATCCCCAGGTCTGGCGACGTGATTGCTCAGTCCAGTAACGATTGACGTGAGCTGCGCGGCGAGTGCTTAGCCAGGTCCAATTTTTACCCCCTGCGCCACGTGTGGCCTGGTTCAAAATGCCGTCTCTGGGCGTTTTTGTGAGGGCATCGCTAGGAGGCACACGGAGAATAGGCGATAACCGCCCTAGGCCTGGCCCAAGTCTCGCCAAAAGGGCGGTGACTGCCGGGTATTGTAATCGTCGTTGAACGTTGCAATTATCGAAGTGTGCGGCGACTGACTTTGCACCGTGTCAAGCTTGCAGATCACAACCCAACTCAACCGAGCTGCAGTTCCAACTCTTTCGTTGAAGACCGTCTCGCACGGGCCCTCTCGGTAGGTGTGAGTGGCTGCGACCATGCGGTCCCTATGCATACAGTTGACTACATTCAACATCAGTCTCGACTCTGCCGGCTCAAGTCATGACACCTCTGGTTGGACTGCCGGCTATAGTAAAGTGCCTAGTCTGCCTTTTCTAGACTCCTGCAGAACTGACCTACGCATCTTTTTATCCGCCTGCGATATAGCAAGACATTGGCAATGTACAACAAACGCCTCTGCGGTGGGAGGTACCCCGGGATATGTGGCGTGCAGAAGAGATGATGGAAAAACTGGAGCTTGGATTGCCATGTTTTGGGACGGAGCCAAGACTGATTCACGTCTCACCATTCCTGCGGCTCGTCTCCGCTGCAAGCCCCGAACATGCTTCGCGAACGCCAGTCGACTTCTAGAGCTTATCAGACATTCGGGTCGGACTGGAAAGAAAGAGACATCTCATCGGGCATATCAGACGGTCCAGAACGCGCTAGCGTCGGGCTCGAAAAAAGCCAGACCGATCTTGAGATGGGAATTGCCAACATGCTTGCGACACATCATCGGGTCGTTCTCATCAAATCTATGAAGGAGGTTTCAATAGCTGGCCAGGCGGACCAGGCATCCTCAACCGCGGTCTTGGGAATTCTGCTCGGCGTCAGTGCCAACCTCAAACACTCATGCCCAAGGTGGACAGGCTGGGGTTGGCTCGTATTGCCAGTTGCTGGCTTCACGACGTGTGACGACGTCGACCGATGGCGTCTTCAACGTTGCCTCCAACATGAGAAGCTCATGTGGCTAGTTGGGTAGCTTACTGGCCTGAACGGCGCAACGCGGTCTGCATGGTCGTTGGCAAGCTGTCAAGCGACAAGCTATCCGACCTACTGCCGCCTCGTCACCGGTCCGTCGTTGACGGGGCGTGTGTTGGTGATGTCGATCGCCAGTCTACTACGGACAGGTCCGGAGCATCTGCTGATATAGTTCTAGAAGAACGCCAACTACCGCTCTAGCGCTGTCTTGTCCGCAGCCACTTTGTCCTCGTCAACGGCTCGCGACCTCGATTAACATTTGGCCTAGTCCACACGTGGTTTCTCGTGCTTCCACTGCCGTTGAGTCAGTCTTGCGTCTTCCGCTGCGGATGTCGATCAAACGGGTAATTGAGCGTCTTCATGCTGCGTCTGTTCATCCACAAGTCGGATCCGAAAAGGCTCAACCCGCAGAATCTATCAGAGACGAGTGCAGAAAATGGGACGAAGCGGGCCCCATGCAACCGCAGCGTGCAATTGTCCGTGGAACAAGTCTTGTTGGCTGACTCGGCCATCCACACCGCAATGGCCAAGCTTATCGGAAAAGCCGAGCGACCACAAGATGTCTCCTGCTCGTCTGTTTGAGGAAGGCAGATGCAGTATACTACCAACGAAGTAAGTTGGCATACTGGGTGACGCGGTGGCTTCTTGAGACGGACAGCATCGGATGAGAAGACGGCACGCAGCGGGATTCCGGGAGCGATTCGGCGGCATCGTGTGGGATCGACCCAAGCCGATCTCCGTCCAACCTGGAGGATCATCACGCTCCGACTTTGGAGTGATGAGAAGGGGCCCCGGGTCTGCAGATACGGCTTCATCCTCTGCGACCTGCCTTGGTCGGGGGACGGCGAGTGAGCGGCGAAACAAGTTGTCCATTCCAAATCGACGACCCGGCCAGGGCTCATGCAGTCCAGCGTTGGATCTTGATCGCGTCCCACACGATTGGAGTGTTTCACACTTATTTTCAAACATGTCCAAGACGGCCCATCCTGGTATCGGGGAAACCACTCCTCAGACTAATCCCCCAGCGCAGATCCATCATCCGCGCCGAGGTTCTGCCTTGATACGCTTCCTTTCGCCCAGAGCCATCTCATTCAAAGGCGGGGTACGCAAATACGCAAGTATGCTCGATGGTTGAGGCATCCCATATTGTTGCGCGCGTTTGGGAGATCCGCTGTGTCAGGCAGGTCACTGATGGCGCCTCTTGGATTAGACGACATGCTGATCAGGTAACCTTGTCGCACAGACGAGCGGGCTGCTTCTGGACTGCCGCGCAGCCCTCTGTACGGGTTCTGTCAAAGTTGTCAAAATCGAGCTCACAGACACGAGCAGGGCGCCACAAGCGGCGAATCCTTTTATCGCTCCGGTCAATTCATTCCCACATGGGACGGATACAGAAGGTGAATAACGAGATTGGTTTTTTTTGTTTCAAAAGTCTGTGCTCACTCAGTCTCTTTCTACAGTACAGGGCAGCAGACCGATGTCACTGTACCGGATGCATGCGAAAAGAGAAGAGAAAACGAGGGGCAGCAGGCGGCGTCGACCCTCGGAAGCGTTTGGATGGGTGTTATCAGAGGACCATTAAGACCCAGTCCTGTTGCAATAACCTCCCCCGCCTGCCGCAGAAAGTGTCTCCACCCACTTAACGCCGTGACCCGGCTTCGGCGTAGAGGTGTCGGACCAGGGCTGACTCTCTCTCTCTGCGTTGCGCGGTCAGGGTCCGCAAGATCCGTCGCTTTGGAGGATGCCGTCGTCGACTCGCGGCTCCCCGGCTTTGGGCCACCAGAGAACGCCGATCTACGGTACTCGGTACGGTCTATCATCACAGGATGGGCAAGAGGAGCAGACAGTTCGTCTGGGCGTCTGGGAATGGGCAAGCGCGCTTGTCTCGTATGACGAGACACACGTTCTGCATGTGGTGTACTTGGTTTCTTGGTTCTCACGGGGGCGAGGGAGGGTCGTCACGAGCCCACCTTGCTCCGCTCTGGAAGTCATGTTGGCGGTGGTGCGGTTCCTGCAGCATCATGACTCTCCTTCCCAGACTGGAGCGTGTGGGAGGGGACCGGATTCGTGTGTGAGCGCTCAAGTGAGAACATGCGTCGGCCCATTCCGCAATGCTTAAAGCAAGGTGGTGTGGGGGCACTTGTTTGTGAGCAGCCAATCATTCGAGCTGTTGGAGATTGGACGTGCGCGCAATGGGGCTTAGACACCGACATAGCATAATCTAGCATCTAATAGGACCGCTGGCGCAACGGTAGCGCGTTCGACTCCAGTAGTGGCTCAATCGAAAGGTTATCCGTTCAAATCGGGTGTGGTTCAATGCCTCACGCATCCTTTTTACGTTTGTCATCATCTTTTGGTGATGTTTGCTCCTGTGGATTTGCAACAAGTTGGTGATGAGTTTTGCGGTGTTTGGGGGTTCTGGGGTAAAATCTGAGCGAGATGAAGTCGGTGAGTGACTGTAGTTATGAAGGTGAAAGTGTAAAATGGTGCCCACCATTCCGATCTCACTTCTGTAGCCCCCGATGTTGATTGTAGATGGGAAAACGACTGTTTGTCTGCCTAATTCACTCCTGTGCGTGTGTTGGAGCCTGTCAAGAGTGAGACTCTACTTGAAGAGGTTTATCGAGGGTTAAGCTGCCATGGAAATGGTGCCCGGGCCCAACTCATTTTCTCGTCTTGTTCCGCATCATTATTGAAATGGTCTCCATAGACACCGGTATCGTGTCACTATCATGAAGCGGGTAGGGTGCCTAACCTCGAGCAGTTGCTGTAAAGTCCGAACGAACAATATGATCCTCACGTGTAGATGCGGTGTTCGCCTATAGGGTGTCTACCGTCAACCATATGCCCTTCTCACGCCACGGTCTCCCTCAAAGCAGGTTGCAGCGCGTGGTCTGGGAAGATGGCCAGTCTCACCATTGTCAAAGAACAAAGAAAGATAATGCATAAGAGTGATATGCTCTCGAGATGGAAGCTGCTGGTGTCTCCGAGGTCCCGTCACGCAGCTTCTGTCAAATGCTCTTGAAGATACATGCCTGTTCTCCCTCACCTGGCGGTTCATCTCTCGTTAAGAAATGACAGGTGAGGGAAGGCAGATTTTGAGCTGACGGCACATTTGTTCGTTTCCAATACTTGGATGGCATGTGTGATGAATCACTTGCCATGAGAGGTGAAATCGACCCCCTTGGAAGGAAGGAAGGTGAGGGTCACTCCTTCCTTTTCTTGGGCAATGGACCTGCTTTTCACCTTTTCAAATCTTCACTTCTCAAGAATCCAACGACCTTCTCACCAAAACGCAATTTCTTCCTCTCACTCTCACTCCTTAGTCCAATTCATTTGCCCTGTTTTCATCACATCGACGCTGCCATTTCAATCGCCTAATCCTCCTCGGCGACCGAAACTACGGAATATCACTTGGAAGGCTGGAACTTCTAGGCAAGGCAAGTCAAGTCTTTTTCTGCGTTCAAGCGATAGCTTCTCATTTTGACAAAGATTGCTGACTGCTGTCTCAGGTTCGCGACGATGCCTGACGACGGCGACCGACCCGACAATGTTGGCCATCGCGATGGGAAGAAGCCGAGAAGAAAGTGCGCCAAATGCAGGAAGCCGGGCCATGGTTTGGCAGATTGTTCTTACATGAGCCTCAAAGACCGCGAGCGAGGTAGCATCAGCGGGTGTCCAATGTGTAACAATCGCGGTCATTGTTACTTCGAATGCAAGCTTTTGCCTGCTGGCGGTGATGAGTTATTGCAACACCACATGGAATGGCTCGTTCGACGCCGCCGCAACAAGCCACCTATTCATTCGCACGTCGACATTTGGGTCCTTGTTCTAGGGTTTCCAGATGACCCCCGCGGATACCCCGTGGTCCCTATCGTTCATTCTAAATCTGGAACACCAGATCCGATCTGTGGTCAAAAATTTGACCCGTTCTAGTGTAGTCGACATGGAACAAGTTGTCACGGCTCTCCGAACTTCTGACCGTCTAACCGCCTCTCTTGCTGAGATCAGGCGTCATATCGATTTTACCATTCCCGACGACGAGGTTGACGGCAGGTCCCTTACAAAGAACCTACTGACTCAAGGTTACAACCCTCCTCACAAACTCTGGCATCCCGATCGAAGAGCCGGTAACGAGTACAACGCTACTTGGAAAGGCTCAACGGATCAATTGACGGAAGGTAACCGATTCGAGACAGAGGTCAAGGTGACGATTCTTCGGAGTGCAGCCGTACATGCCCTAGCCTTTGCTACGGAAAGCAGCGCTTGGGCTCGAGCGTTCGGCGACTTCCTCTTCCAGGAGAAGCCTGGAGGTGTGGACAATGTGACTGCCCTCAAAGAACTCAGAAATCAAGCGGCAAGCCGGGCAGCAGGTCGGTTTGAGTCTCAGCCGCCGCAAGAACAGACACCCAAGCAGTCGCCATCGAAGGGAGAGTCATCACAGGAGAGAGAGTCACCACAGAGAGAGTCAACACCCCATACACCCAAGGCGCCGGAGCGACAGCCCCTGCTCAACCTGGACTCACCATCAGACAGCGACATACGTCTGCTTTCTTCTCCGGAGCCTCCCGTCGAGGAGGTAGTGATGATTTCTACTCCGCCGCCTACTCAGGGATCGCAAACAAAGCGAGCATGATCGAAACGCAAGCGTCCGACGACCATCTCGGAGCCTCGCACCAACGGAACATTGACGACATCTTCGACGCCTCTCAGAATTCTCCAGGAAATCTGGACGTCGCTGTGCCCAGGCCGGCAGTGCGTCGGTGGATTCCCCTTTGAGGTCCCTGTACCTCCGATTGCCTAACTGAAGGCTCATGTAATTGACGACCTGGAGGACGACAACTCGGATAAACACCCAGGTCAGCGACTTCCTCTGGCAAACTACATCCACCCACATGTCACCGTCAGCCTCACCCAGCAAGAGCGGCCCGACGGCGAAGCTTTCCACACGCTGGTACTGGGCTTGACTGAGTCGACGTCCACTCTGCGCTGCTCCCGGCACGGACTGCTGCAGGCCTACGACATGGCCGTCTGCTGGGCATCCGAGGTCGATAAAGACGGAGTCAGCTACTCCCTTCGAAGAGCATTTGACGGCTGCCATACGGTGACGGAGAGCTTCGCAGCGGGCACATTGCGCATCGAGGAGATGGCTAGACTGGAGAAGCAGATTGAGAGGCTGGCGCCCCAAAGTTCGCAATTCGATATGGTGACGGAGCGCATCAAGGAATGGATGGAGAGGCGCAGATACAAGGCACAGTATACTTCCCAAGGGGCTTGGAACGCTACACTTTGCAAGTGGTGGGAAGATGAGCATGATGATGTGGGCGGGCTGGGTCGAGAGGAACTGAAGGAGGCTTGTCTGCAGGCCATAAAGGCCAAGATGAAGGAATGGAAGGAGACGAAGCAATCCATCAGTGAACCCCGACTCTGATGTGGAGAATTATCGAGTCTCCTCCCAAGAAGAAGGCTCGGTCTCATTGATGTACATGGAGGATATCGTGGAGCACGTAGCTATAGATCAATCCTTAGCAACGTACACCAAAATCAGCGTCCAACAAGTCATACTGTACCCTTTTCTAGACCCCTTGCTTCACCTCCTGTATAGGTTCCCCCGTGTCCTCCCTCGTAACCTCCAGCTTCCTCCGATCTCTCCTAACCAAGAACCATATCGCACCAGTAATGAAGAACTGCACCACCATCGTCGCCACAACGCTCCTGAACCCACGCCGAAAGTACGGCGCCTCAACGGCAGGGAACTGCAGCAGCTGCGCCCAGGCGACAATAGCTTGCCCAATGGCATTCATTGACGCCGTCACAATAGCCCGCTCCTCAGCATCCCCTGCCATGGTAATCGTAGCCCACGCCATCGTCAGCGAGGGGATCGCGCCCTCGAACCCGTTGAGCATAAACGCCGCCAGACGACCGCCCTAGCCGACGTCCCACGCCACAAGAAGAATTACCCCAATCAGCGACGGCACCGTGGCAGCGACGGATAACCCCGCGAACCAGCCCGTGCGATCGGCAACAGCACCCGCGGCAAAAGCTGAGACGACGGAGATGGCTGTCACGACAGTCGGAAGGGTGTTGATCCGCGTCACGGAGTAGGTCGTAGGAAAGGCCTTGAGGTAGAGGGAAAAGGGGGACCCGCTGGGCTGCAGGTTCTCGTTCATGATGGTCCACTGCGCGACGAAGAGGTACCAATGCCAGCGGCGGAACACGCGCCCGAAGATTATCCCGCGAGACCTTGAGCTGCGGCGAGGCCGTCAGGCCCCGGAGGCGGTCCCGCGCGAGGGCGTAGAGGCGCGGCGGGAGCAGTCTCGGCCTCGAGCGCGCGGGGACGTCCGGGAAGACGAAGAAGCCGACGAGGGCGATGGGGATGGTGACGATGGCGTCAACGATAAAAAGCCAGCGCCAGCCGGCGAGGCCGTGGACGCGGTGTAGGTTCGCGTAGGCGGCGGCCTGGAGGTAGCCGGCGAACATTGTGCCCAAGGGCGCGGCGACGTAGAAGAGGGCGACGCGGCGGCCGATCTCGGCGGGTTCGTACCAGGAGCCGATGACGTAGATGATGCCGGTGAAGGAGGAGGACTCGAAGAGGCCGGTGAGGAAGCGCATGGCGTAGACTGTTTGCACGTTGCGCGCCCAGGCGAGGCCGAAGATGGAGAGGCCCCAGCCGATTTCGAGGATGGGGAGGATGACGTTGATGGGGTGGCGGGTTAGGTAGTAGCAGGCTGGGATCATGGAGGTGCAGTACGAGGACCAGAAGACGATGGTCACGTAGTTGAGCTCGTTTCCTTGGAGGTTGAGGTCCTCCTTTCATGCCGCCGTGGATTTGTTTAGTCTTGGGTATTGAGAAGGGGGTGTAAATGGAATGTAGAGGTTACCTGACGTAGACGTTGGTGAGGGAGGACTGGTCGAGGTACTTTGTGAAGAAGCAGAGAGACAGCCAAAAACTAGGATCAACAGGTCCAGACGGAGGACAAGTTTCTTTTCCTCGCTAGGCATGTCTTTGGAGTACCAGCGTATCGCCGTCATGAAGCGAATCCACGTGCCATCGCGGGACGTCTCCCGGCTTTCATCGTGGGCGTCGGCTGAGCCTGCGGCGGCCGCTGCGGGTGACTTCTCGACAAGTGAAGCCATCACCGTTAGTTTTGCGAAAAAGAATCTAGACCCAAAATCGAGTCCATCGCCAAAACCTGCTTCTTGTGGCCGAGGTCCTGAACCCGCTGCGAGGTCGCAGTCATCGGCACTCGCAGTACGAAAGGCAACTCGTTTGCCCGTTTCAGCCAACATCCGCACCGTTGGTTGGGTTGCGACAATGGCGCAATGATAGCCCACTATGGCACATGGTCCAATCCCAGCTGTCCTCCTCCTCTGCAATGCTACCGTCTCGGCAGTTTTCCTGATGGTAATGTTCTGGGTGGTTGAGTGGAGTCGTGATAAGATCCTTTGCAAAAAGGACCCTGATAATCGATCCAACTAGCCGACCAGGCTAAGCCTTTGAGGCGTTTGGGCAAATGCAAGCCAAAGTGGAGACGCCGATATCACGAGCGCCGTTGTTCGGAGCCGGATCCCGAGACCTAGAGCCGATCAAGCAAGCTTCACTTTCATATACTCCGCTCGACTGCAAACCCAAAAAAAAAAAACTTTTGTATATCATTCATTGCCTTTTCCAGGCAACGTCTACGACCATTAGCCACCCCTCGCTACAACATCCTAAACCAAAAACCCCCTGCGCGCCTTCACCGGCGCCCTACCGCGAGTCAACAACGCCTTCTTGGCATTGACGGAATACTTCTGCGCCTTGGGCGCCAGCCTCTCGTCCTCCTTCTTGACAGTCCGGAACACGGTCGTGCCGACGACCTCATCCCTAGGCGCGCGGGCCTCGCGCAGGAGCTGTGCCTCCGCCGTCTCGAGCTTCCGTGCCTTGCGGGGCTTGCGATCCCCCGCTCCGTCCTCGCTCTCACCGTCCTCCTCCGAGTCGGTTTCGAGGAATTCGGCCGGGAGCTCCAAAGGAAGATCCAGCCTCTTCCGGCGTCCTGTGGTGGTGGTGGCCTCCCGCGCCGGGGTCTCGGCCTTTTCCTCGCCCTCCTCCTCCTCCTCCTCCTCCTCCTCACTCGACTTCTCCGCCGGCGCCGCATCCTCTTGAGCCTTGCGCGCCGCGGCCTGTTCTTGAAGCCGGGCGTTGCGCTCTTGGCGCTTGCGCTTCTGGTTGGCTTGTTGTCTGCACCTTTTAGTTAGCATCTCTGGTAGACCAAAATCTTACAAAGGTGGCGAAACTCACTCAGCAATGGCCTTGTTGGCAGCTTGCGCAGACTTCTTGGCCTGCACAGCAGCCTTGGACGTAGAAACAGCCTCGGGCGCCGCATCCGAGTCAGACTCGTCGTCGCCGTCGCCTCCCTCGGCAACGAGCGCCGTCTTGGCCTCCGCCGCCTTGTGCGCATCATCGCCGACCGACTCGGGCGAGGCGTCGGAGTCCCCAATCTCCTCGTCGTCCGTCCTGGGCGCGGGCTGCTCGGCGCCTGTGATGACCTGCTTCTCCTTGACGTCCTGCGCGCCCGTAGCCATGGCGGCTGCCGATTTCAACTCCACGACAAAGGAGGACCTTTTTTTTGATGATGCTAATGATGACGACGACGAACGGCTGGTCTCGTCCTTCTTGCCGGCGGCCGTCTTGCCCTCCTTTGCCCGGACTGGGAGCTTCTGCTTCTTGGTATCCGCAGCTGCGGCGGGGGCCTCGGCGGCTGTGCGCTTCCCATTCCGTGTGGTGACCATCGTGAGAAGCTGTAGTGAACCCTTGGATCTGGCGAGGGCGATTTGCTCGTTGTGGGCGGCTGGCGGTGAATCGTTGCCGACGTTGGCGATGAACAATTTCTCTGATTGCCGACTCAATATCGTTCAAGATGTGTTACTGTTAAGAAGCGGCCAATTATGAGGAAATTGGGTGATTGAAAAACTTGTCAGTGAGATGATGAGTGAAGTCTGAAATGTGGATGAAATGTCGTCGCGAAAAGGTGTAGTCGCAACTTTTTTTTCTTTTTTTTTCTTTCTTTTTTTTCTCGAGGTGGAGACTGCCGTTGAGCAGGTGGGATTCGATTGGTTAGTCGTCGCAGACCCACTTCACTGGCGCGGACCTCATTCGAGCTTCCCCGGAGCTTCACTTTCACCCACCCATCATCAATAGCCTCATTTCACAACATGGCAAAGAGTCTTCAATTAGAGGCTAAAAGCGAATGTTCGGCTCGGAAAACTCACGTAGACTGTATCAAGAGACTCTCAGCAGTGTATTGGGCCACCCTTCGACGATCGATAAATCATCGGCGATCGCGCCACATCTCATCTCCCACTCACTTCTTATGAGACGCTAAGGGAACCTCTCCTCTCCAACCTCATTACCAACCATGTTCCGCCTCGCGACACCTCTCACCCGCAGCAGCGGCGTCAGCAGGCACCTCCTAGCCGGCCTCGCCACGCCGCCGTCATCAGCATGGGCTCCCGCGGCACCGTCACCGCCACCTTCAGCGACGACAAGGACGGTAAAGACAAAGAGCAAACTCCGGCCCCTTCCGGGCCTCAAAAAGACGGGCACTTCCAAACCTGCCCCGCCAAAGCCCCGGGACATCGTCTTCGAGCCTCGGTCCCTCACCGAGTTCAAGATTCGGCTCCGCGAGATTTCCTACATGCACGTCACGGCGGAACGGGCCCACGACATCTACATGAAGTACATGCAGGCCCTCGCCCGGTCCGATAAACCAACAGACTGGCAAAAGGCATTCGTCAGAGGTAGTCTTCCTCCCACCAACCCCTCCTCGCCAGCTCGCTACTTCACTCTCATCTACCTTACCTCATTCATGGCTAACGAACCAGCAGAAAACAACCTCACGGCAGGCGAACTCCACGAGACCGCCGGCCTCCTCTCCTGGATGCACGACAAAAAGGGCGAAGCCGAACTCATCCTGCGGTGTAGCATGATGGAGACGGCCGCCGGCCTCGGCTACGACGCCGCCGCCCTGACCCTCAGCCGCATCCTCCACCACGCCGAGGGCAGCAAGGGCTACTACGACTGGGACAACCCCCGCTGGCAGCACACCCGCACGCGGTGCCTGGCCCTCATCGCAGAGGGCCGCGACGCAAACGCCATGGTCGTCGCCGGCCTCCGCCACCTCCGCCGCAAGACGGAGCGCGACGACTACCTCGCTCTCGAGGCTTTCAGCCAGGCCCTCGAGCTCGGCAAGGACGCCGCCTACTTTGACTGGTGCTGCACCGCGCTCGAGGGCCAGGGCGACGCGTACCTGCGGCTCGGGGAAAAGGAGAAAGCCAAGGAGTCGTTTGCCCACCTCGGCCAGCTCGGCTATGCGTTGGGATGGTCGCGCCTGGCTCAAATGTACCCGGACGACCCGGATGTCTTGCACTGGCTCTTGCAGGCGGCCGGGGCGGGCATCTCCAGCTCATACGAGCAGCTGGTGGAGTTGGGCGAGAAGCGTCGCAAACTTTGCGCCGAGGCCGTGGGCGAGGCCGGACACAAGGAGGCGGCAGACAGTTGGGAGCGTCACGCTGCGGAGTGGACGCGGATATTAAAGGCCTCGATTGCCAATGAGAAGTCGCGTCGAACCAAATAGGTCTTTCACGGATTACATGTAAAAAATAAATAAAAAGATTTTATGTACAACTATAAATCTAGTCACGTCGCAAGACATGGCTCATTAATTACTAAACTATGCATACTCCTGCCGGTCCTCCCATCCGGGCTGGAGGTAGCTCCAGTCGCGGTTGAACTTGAAATCCGTCTGGTACTGCCCGTACCGCACCAGCTTGAGCCCGTCCAGCTTGGCGCCCGCGTCGGTCTGCGCCCACAGGCTGACGGCCAGAGTGTTGCGGCCACGGTTGTTGAGTACGCCCGGCGGCACGGGGAAGCGCGTCTGCGGGCCAATGTGCGGGACGTATTTGCCGTACTGGTATCCGTTGATCCAGAACATGACGCGCGCCGTCGTGCCCGCGGGCGCGGAGAACTCGATGCCCAGCGGCGCGTCCAGGTCCGAGTCGATGTTGAGCGTGAAATCCGTGACATAGAAGCGGATGCCCGCGCCGGAAAGGCCGACGAGCGGGGACTCGGGCTTCCACGAGGAGCCGGTGGGCGTAAAGCCGGGGAGGTGCCAGCCCAGGCGCTCCGGGTAGAGACCGCCCTCGTTCATGGGTCCGCGGACGGGATCGATGTTGGCCTCGCCGCCGGCTGCGCCCGCCAGCTTCCACAGCTTGAAGCCCGTGTTGGTGCGTGTGCTGCCGGGCTGCAACTGGGCGCCGAGGATGCCGCGCGGGTTGTTGATACCCTGGGCCGTCGAGGCCTGGTCATGGCCGTGGTAGTCGACCACAACCGTGACAACGTTGTTCTTCTCAAGCAACGCGGACCGAGGGAACGTGAGAGTCTTGTTGGTTGTCGTTGCCGAAGCCGCCCCGACATCGCCACCGAGGAACTGGCCATTCACCCACGCCGACCATCCAAACGCCAAACCACCCGAGGCCGTGATGTTGACCGAGGTGGCGTTGGCGCCGTCAAAGTAGCCGCGGTAGATCTTGGCACCCGAGTAGAAGCCATAGTCGGAGCTGTAGAGCACCGGTAGAGTGACTGGGGCATACGGGCTAGGCGTCGTCGTCTTGTTGCAGACGGTCCATCGGGAATCGTCGTAGTCGGGTGCCGCTTCGGGCAGGGCTTCGGCCGCGCGCCAGTTTGACAGTTCGGGAAGGGTCACGGCACGGTCCTCGGCGCCAGGAATCTGCGCAGTGAAGGAGCCGTAGGCAGTCTTTGTGGCGGCCAAGCGCTGGCCATTCCAGTCAATGGTCTCGATGGGCTTGTCGCCGACGTAGGCCTCAATCAGCGTGGCCTTGTCGCTGTCGCCAGAGACGTGGAGGACGCCGTGAGAGATGCTTGCGCTTCTGACGAGGTAGGGGCCCTGGATGAAGAGCTGCTCGTTCGCCTTCACAGTCGGATTGGACGTTGTTGGGGGCGCCCAGAAACGCCACGCCGACTTTTGCTCGAGGAGGTAGATGAGAGCGCCGTTGGAGAACTTGACTACTGTCGAGCCAGCGACCTGCTTCCACGTGAAGGCCGAATGGTTCCCGCTTGTCGTCTCCTGCAAATCCGTGTCTCCAAACACCTCAAAAGTAAGATCGCCTGCGTCCTTGAAGGCAAACTCTCCAGTCTGGCCCTCTTGAAGGTAGAAAACGATCACCTCGGTGTCGAAGATACCATAGGTAGCAATGTCCGCCGAGGCGTACAGCAGAGTGTGCTTGCCAAAGACGTAGTCGGTAACGAGGATTTTGCTCTGGCGGCCGTTGAGCATGACGTCTGGTACGGTAACGGGTCCGGCCGTCGTGTTGAGGGTGACGTCGAACTGGACGGGGGTCATGGACTTGGTGCTGGCTTGTTGCACAACAGTGAAGCCAGCCTGGGTATCGGGGTTACGGAGGACCCAGCTAAAGGCAGAGGATGAAGAGAGCTACGGGCGTTAGTAGTGGCATTGTTGAGAGGCCGGGCGACTTACACTGTAGCCAGTTCCGTTCCCAATCATCTCGACCTTGAGCAGATCAGACGAGACTCGGGTGAAGAGACCGATGAGCTTCGTCTGGAAGAGCTTGGTCCACTGCTCGCGGGTCTCGCGGAGAGGGGCGCTGTAGTCGTAACTCGTGTAGACCTGGGGTGCGGCGGCTACTTTTGTCAGTCTTATGTAGTGCGTGTCCTGGTTCGTGTACGACTCACAGTGTCCCCAGTTTGTTCCACCGTAGCTCATGTAGATGCTAAGCAGGGTCACGCGTTGACCAATGTTGTTCTTGTAGTAAACGTCCGCAAAGGCCGGGTCGTGCTCCGAGGCACACTGCTCTTTACGTTAGCACGCTGTGTCCTCAACCATGTTACAGCACACGCACCTGATCGTAGAAAGTCGGGCTTCCCCAGTTCGAGAACCAACCGCCCTCAAACTCGGCGAGGTAGCTCGGCTGCGTGAAGGAGTAGTTGGAGAACCACTGGAAGTAGGTCCGAACGACGTTGAAGCCAACCGTTGGGTCAGTGCAGGAGAGGGCGCCTGGGTAGCTGTCGAGTCCGTAGACGTTGACGGCGCCGCCAACGTTGTTGTAGTCTGTAGACCACGACCGGGAACGCATGCCCTTTTCGTTGTGCGTCAGCGGGACCACGATGCCGGCGTCGTGGAATGCCTTCTTCAGCTGTTCCATGTAGATGACCGAGGTGTGGTCGGGGGAGTAGACGCTCTCCTGGTACTCGTTCTCGACTTGGTTCAGGATGACGGGCTGGACTTGTCAGCGGGTTGCAGATGAGCAGGGACTGAGGTACGTACGCCGCCGTTGGTGATTTGATTTGCGGCGATAATCTTGCCCACTTGCGTGATGAAAGGAAGCCATCCGGCTTGGTACCGCTCGTCAGAGGTTCTGATCTTGCCGAAGCGCCCGTCGGAGCCCCAGAGAGCAAGGCCGCCGCCATTAGTTTCGGCCTGGACTGGTCAGCTTCCCGTGATATGCAAATAGTAGAAGTCCTTACGTTGCAGTAGGGGCCGGCTCTGGCAATAACATAGAGTCCAGCCTCTTTGCAGTAGTCGAATAGTCGCTGAATGTTCTTGCCAGCAGTCTCAAAGTCGTAGACGCCCTCGGCAGCCGAGTGGTACGACCAGAAGAAGTAGATGCTGAGAGGCACGGTGAGCGTTCTGGGGTCTTGTTGCAGGCAGTCGGTACTCACCTCACGGTGTTGAAGCCATTGGCCTTGAATTTCTGCAGAATATCCTTTTGTTGGGGGTTAGTACGTGAAGCGAGGTCCTCGACAGGGTTGACTCACGGGCCATAGCTCGGGGACGGCTGTGCAGGAGAAGAGTGAGCTGCGAATCGAGGCTTGAGGTCGGGGTTACTTACGCGTTCTCTGGTAGTGGAATTCGGCAGAGCTGTCATCAGTCAACACCTAACCCAAACGCGATTGACCGGACTACACGAACAGGATGTACGTCCGGGTATCGTTGATGACGAGACTGTACTTGTCCCACGACACCACATCAGTGAGGCCATTGTCAGTCGCCCAAGCCCCGGATGCAAACAGCCAAATCAAGGCCGTCAAAGCTCGGTGAAAACGCATGGCGGCACACAACCTTGGCAGGTTCCAGATCCGTAAATGTGCGGATCGAGAGAGAACGGTGTTGCATTCTAGATCTGCTCTGCTGCGAACCACGCGGGAACGTACCGACTGATAAACGATCGTGTGCCCATCACTGTCAACCACAAGCCGCAGGGCCATCAACCCCAGTCGCGGAAATGAGGACCGAATGCGACATCACGAAGAGCTACATGGCTTGCCTTCCCCCCCCCAACAGACGCAGACCACCAGCTCTTCATTCTAGTTTCCAGCAATCAGATGCTCGAGGTTTGGCCGTCATTACTACATTGCGGGGTATCCCGGTCGCCGCTACTGTATAGACTGCGTGCCTCGCGTGAGAGCAACGCAGGAACCGTGGTTGGTCTTTGCGTGCCTCGCTCGTGTTGTCGCGCAATTCTTCCGCTGGACCTTGTAGGTGCAATCAAACGGCAAGCCGCAAGCGTCCGGCGCAAGGGAAGATGCCATAGTGAGCTGCCCGTTTGGACCAAGGCTCAGAAAGAAAAGGAGATGAGAGCTCGGCGTGGTTTTGGCCGAAATGTTTGGTGGATTGCGGGGTCGCCCAATGATCATCTGGAGATCAGAGGGGGCGACCCGAACTTTCCCCCAGATGCCAATTGGAAGCGTGCCTGTCAGAATGCGGGAAAGCACGCAGACAAGCTTTTTGGGGCATCGCCCCGATGTCTCTCGGCCAGTCTTTCCGGACGACCTAAGCACCGTTGAATCTGATCTGATCATCTGCCTCTTTAAGGACTGTGTTTTCTGTGGGATGCATATATCTGTACATGGGCCGACAATACTTCTTACCGCGTATTGTCGGGCATTGCGATATTTGCTTGTGGATTGCCTTTAATCATGGCACTTGGTGCAGCTCAAAGCATGCACCCGGGCTTCACCTCGAGTAGCCATCCTCTTCGCTGACAATGACAAAATCCTGGCAAAAAGCGCGGGGCTGTCTCTGAATCTGGCTTTGAAGTCACAAACCCTACCATCTCACGAGTTGTACAACACATGTCGCTCAACATATCATGCCGGCACGGCTCTCGTCGCCCAGTCGGGACTCTTCCGAAGAGCCAGAGCGGACGCAAAAGAAAGACCTTAACAGAACCAAGTCCCTCCAAGGCGGGAATTCCTAGAATCGACCTCACGCTCGTCGAAACCGCGGTCGATAAAAAGATGATACAACTACCTGACAGCACACGTGTTTGAACGGGCGGTGGCCGTGCAATAGACCACTCTGCTCAGCGTTTGGAGCTCTGATCTAGTACTACCCTCGCCCGCGAGGCACAAGGTCCACGACTTCCACGGCGTAGTACGCACCATCGCGTTCAGCTTCATCTCCAGCCGACGGACCGCACCCGGACGAGTATCTCGAGAAGAGACTGATAGTCTGCAGTGAACAGTCGAGGCGCCGGTCGAGCTCACGCTCTCATCTGAACTCCCATTCCAGGCCAGGATGCAGAGCGACAGTCCACGACTATGACCCCCGAGCTTTCCGGAACGTACATCGAGCGTCGTGCCGCGCCAGGTCTTGTCATTGATGGTCGAGTGACTGAAAGGAACCGCTATCGCTACGACGCAAAGGTCACGATGAACCGTTGTGTCTGCTAGAAAGAGCAAACCACCCCTCCTTGAATACTCGCGAAATAGCCGACGGCATCGCAGATCGTAGGATGCTGTCCTCGCGTATCGTCAGTATTGCAGAATCTCTCAGGGTTGGTTCACTCAGCGCTGCATCATGCACTGAAGCTGTCTTGCTGAGTTCCAAGCAAGACTCCATCCCTCCGGCATCCCATCCTGCTGGGTAAACGTCAACGACTCAAGGCTGACCGAGATCGTCCAGGGCACTTCGCTATCAAGGTTTGCGAGCTTCACGGAACCAACGGCCGAAGTATCAGGTGAACCAACAGCACAAGATCGCATCGCCTACCACTAAAGAACGCCGTCGCGGTAATATATCATGACGTGCGAGGACCCAGAGCCCATGCTGCCACCTTTCCCTGACTATATCCAGCCTCGATATACCCCTTCTGAGCCTCTCTCGATCCCGTTCCGGACTCACGATGAACTCTCATCTCCCATTCGCACAGCAGCCGGGCGACGCCGCATTCCTAACCTCCAAGCAGGGCAGCCTGCAAGTTGCAACTGACTCGAGACAAGTCTTGGCCGTTGCGAGATCACACTTGGACTGCGAGGCTGCAAGTTGCAACGGCCGGCTGGAAGCTGTCAACCACAGCCCGGCATATCCTCCTCCCCGGTTGACTTCACTGGTGAATCGATAGCGCCAAAGCTTCGACGGCGACCCCTGAGGGGGGAAGGACGAGTGCACCTTGCACCAGCCTCCTTAACAGCTTTCGCGGGTAATAAAGCAGAAACTTGATGCGAGATGCTCCGTACCTTTTCTTTCCACTCGGGGGAGCAGGGGCTGGTCGTGCCGCTGGCGACAGACCGGGGTAGGCGAAATACAAAGGGAAGCGAAATGTAACGGCAAAGGGATGCATTTTAGCCCCCTTTCCCAAGCGATGATGGAACCTGGTAGGCCCAATCCCCTTCATCAAATCTTGATATCAATTCCCCGAAACCGTTGCCATTTCGCTGCATTTGGTCAATTTACCTCGCCCCCGGATTCCCAACTCTTCCACGCAGCACCCTGGGATGCCGCGCGGGAGCCGGAGAATATCCCCTACACACGCATATCCGTACGGGAATTGTGCAGCGCCGCAACAGTAGAGGCGGAAGATATCGGGCGACGTCCGTCGTGCGACTTCGGCCTCGACTTTGATTCAAATGCGATTCGAACCCTTGCGATGAGGTTGACCGATTGCGGGGGCCACCGGTGAGTCGTCGACCTCGAGAAACAGAGCGCATGTGCTCGGTCGCATGCACCAGCCGCCGGGCAAACAAGTGCTGGCCGTCCACGGTGGTTGTGACCGATGACGAGCCGGCGGTGGTGGGCCACCACCGTGCCATGGCGGAGCAGGAGGCACAGACTTGGACCACGTCCCGGCGCCCCGATACAACTGCACTGGCTGGACCATCGTGGGATCTACCCGACGGGTCTGCAGGTTACTGCGAGCGATGGCGGGATGAAGTGTCCGTGAACTGCCTGCGCGGTCACCGACATATGCTCCCGAGCATCACTTGACGACGGCTGCACGGCTGGCATCGAAATAGACACCTATCAGTACGTAATGAGATGTTGCCAGCGCATCGTCTCTCGCCCACAGGACGAGCTCGCCACGACTTCAATACAGGTATTAGAGATGCAGTCAAACACATGTGGCGCCACCTAGAAACTGTCGACCACATGTCGTTGAATCAATTCGGCCAAACAGCAGCTATAGAGATGGAAGATGCTTCCGGAATGGGAGAAACGAAACAGGAACCATGAACCGGAAGCCCAACAAGTCTGGTAGATCCCCACGTGGCGGGCGCGCGCTGTTTGCCATCGTGCCGTTTCAGTTGTTCCTGGACAAAAGAAGACGACGGTAGCATCAAGCTACCTATGGTGAGTTGCAACGCTCGCCCGTTGTGCGCGCACGCAAGCCGCAAACGGCCAATGGCCTAGCCAGACTTTGACCCTTTTTTTTTTTTTTTTTTGGGGGGGGGGGGGGGGGGGG
>JFFI01001829.1:0-17639 GCA_001563125.1 Colletotrichum salicis
TCCCCCCCCCCCCCCCCTTTTCTTTCAGCGAAGTCGGAGATGTCGCTTCTCTCAGGGGTCAGGCACCGAGCTAACGATGAGCCGTGGGAATCCTCCAGCCCGTTATTAATTTTGGGCTCGGCCGTGTAACACACGTACCGCGTGCTCGTAGGTAGGTACCTTACTCGTACCGCCAATCAATACTGAACACACCGAGCAAAGCACCATACGGA
Organism: Colletotrichum salicis; assembly: GCA_001563125.1. NCBI lineage: Eukaryota > Fungi > Ascomycota > Sordariomycetes > Glomerellales > Glomerellaceae > Colletotrichum > Colletotrichum salicis. Next base: position 213 of record JFFI01001829.1, read on the forward strand.
GACTCGTACAATGTTGAAAGAATTCCAGTGTGACTAGGTGGGATTCACTGCTTTGAACAGGGTTTGTTGGTGAATACAGTTCATCTGTGGCTTACCTTGGTGGCTTGATGACGGACGTTGAAGATCACGATGAAGTTGTCGATCTCGGAAGGCCGGGTTTCCGAACTGTCAGCGAATTCTTCGGGAGACAGTCCACGTGACAAGGATATAGTATTAGACCGGTGCTTCTTATCTCCTCTGACTCCCATTGTTTATGCTTTCCGTCCCTTATCGAAGGGTTGTCTTACCTAGGGGGGTTAGACTAGGAGGGGGATGCACGGTGACGGGGCGCCCCTCATCGGTTTAGTCCGTACGGTGCGGGGTTCGTGGCAAGGGGTGTTTATAATTTCGAAAGTATTTAGTGGAGGCATGTACGCTTCCGGATCCCCTTTGCAGTGCCGCTCGTGTCTTCTTCCCAGGGCCGTGAGATTCATCAATGTCATGCCGCCAGAGGAGGGCTCCATCAGTTCGGCCAGCTTGAGGGGGAGAAGACGCTCACATCATGCCTGCCTCACTTGCAGGTCTGCCGCTTTTGCCAACAGAAAATGTTTCTTATCGTGTAAGGGGGTTTGCACGCTGACGTTTGTTCGCGCCGCACAGGAGAAAAAAGACGCGGTGTCCGGGCGAGAAGCCGGCGTGCTCAAGTTGCGTACGGCTATCTCAGTCATGTTCTTACCCCGCGGTGAGACCTTCGCAAAGCGGAAGATCGGTACGCATGCCATAAACACTCTTGCTCCCACTGATATCAGACGCCTTACCACCGATAGGATGAGAGACTGCAAACTTTGGAAGAGAAACTGGATCTCCTCCTCAGTGGAGGGGGCTTGTAATACGACACCGCACGCGAACATGCTTCGTTCAGACCATCTGACCGGGTTCTTAGACCGAACCACCACGCTCGTCAAGGACAAACACAAATACAACAGCAGGCAACGTTCGAAGAAGTCACCGATGCGTCAGAAAAGTCATTTTCGGCAACGCCGCCATCTCGAAGGAACCGACAGGACTACCCGACCGACAACAGCAACTCCGTCGTCTTTGACCCCGATGACATGGCGACGGGCATCAATCTCTACTTCAAATACTGCCATCGACAGCCGATTTGGTGTTTTGAGAGAGATGAAATTGGCGACTACGACTCTTTGCCAGAGGAGCTCGCCAGCAGTATCCTAGCGCTTACATCGCGGTTCTCTGAGCAACGCGATCACATGCAGCTCTTCAGCAGTAACGCGAAGACACTCATCATGCTTCGAATTGCGAACGGCACCGTGGACATCACGACAATAGAGAGTTTGTGTCTTCTTTCATACGCCTCTTTCATAGGTAAGTACCTGCGTAAAGCGTCATCGTGATATGATTTGAAATGGGAAACTGATCTCACAGACGGCAATGTGCACCTGGGTCAATTCCACCTGGGCCTTTCACTTCAGCTGTGTCGGTCAGCTATGCTTGACATGGAAACTGTTTATGCGGTGGATAATTCAACAACGGACCGAAAGAAAAGGCTTTTCTGGAGCCTTCAGTTACTAGAACAGTCCTACGGCCGGCAAGATGGACTGTTGAGTTTTCCCAATGACGTGCGCCGGCCTACTCTTCCGTCAAGCGGAAATCAGTCTGAGCAGGACTCATGCAAGGCGCCACCGCTACCCCGAGATGATCTCGGAACCTCTTCCCCTGGCGAAACCGGCATCTGGAACACGAGTGTCTGCCTGGGATGGGTCTGGAGCCAGGTCAGGAAGTATGTCTCGGATTGCTCACGCAATATCCTCAAGGAACCATGGCGGCATGACTCTACCTATGCCAAAGTTCTCTCGGACTTCATGGAGACGGAGAATAGGATACCCATGTGCCACCGATACGACTCTGTCAAGTTCTACGAACGGAAAATCGACGAACTCAAGGTGAACCGGGACTACTGGGCGCCATGGCTGAAGGAGCAATTCACTTACCACGCGATACCCACAGTCCTGAATCATCCGTTCCTTTACATCGTCGGAGCCCAGCATAACCCGAACCTCGGGATCCCCAATACGTTCTGGAGGAGGTCGTCAGAACAAGCGCTGCTTCATGCCACTTGGATCGTCCGGATGATTGATATGGTTGTCGACAAGCAGGTGCCGCTGGTAGACCCTTTCTTTGGGCATGTCGCTGCTATTGCAGCGACAGTCCATCTTTACTATTGCTGCGCCGCGGCGGCGAGGTTGAAGCACAAGTCCAACACGGACTTTGCCAAGTGCAGAAGATTCTTGAAGAGCTTCATTCCATGTTCGGCAGCCTGTGGCGCATTAGTGAGTGGGACAACTGTCGCATTTAAAGAGCCTTTTGATTAACCATGACATCTAGGACCGTAATCTTGACAGAATGACCCTCATTGCTGCAGGAACCGAGAACATGGACGTGGAAGACTGGATGCCGTCCAAAATCTATCTCAGTGTTCCCTTGATGTGGGAGATTCTTCAGTTCAACTCTACAACCGACTCTCAGGAGATCCCAACCGCGGGTCTCCTAGACGCATCACTCACACCTACTATACCACCCGTTGATACTAGCGACAGCTCGACCCTCGAAATCATCGTCGCCACTTCTCCGGAGATCACAATCAACATTGCAGACGGCGGGCAAGAGGCACCGACGTCGACATATAAAAGGGCGCACAATATTTCCTCTAACCAGGCAAACTCGACATCGTCTTCGTCGTCGTCGGCGTCACGGGCCGCAGTGTTTGATCCGCCGACTGTGGAGCAAATTGATAGCCTGACCTTTAATACCACACCATGGTTATACGCGGACCCCTCGCAACTCGTGGGCATTGGGGATATAAGTTACCCGCAATCGGAACCAGGGAACGCATGGTGGGAAGGAGAAAACTTCAACAATATCATGTTTAATCAATTCTAGCAATAAACAATCCTTCACTAAACGATGTTGGTTTCTGTCCTGTGGTGAGCACGTATCAACCACCTTGCTGATATCATGTTTCTGGCTTCGTGTGAAGTCGTCGCTCATATGTTCGATCTGTTATGAAACTCAGCTGCCATGATAGAGCCCTATAAGCGGCGTTGTAGTGTCATACTGTGACCAAGACTTCGTCTTCATACCCTTGGTGGCATGTCCGGATACTCAATGCCGCAGTAATACAACGTGGCACACGATGCTCGAGTCATTGACCTGCTTCTAGTGTTTATTGTCAGGGTCTGTCACCGGACTGGCACGGTGACACGAGAGTATCAAAACGCCAAGCAAGAAGCCCTGATGGGATAATTCTTAGGTAATATGAATCGGGTAAGTCACCGAGGAGAAACCTGCAAGCCCATGCACACGCGACACGAGGCGGCTTACAGACTTGGAACGGCGCTTCCTTGGTGAGCCCCCAAATCCGGTGGATCATGCGGGGGAGGAGGCAGGGATCAAGCTCTCGTTTTGGACGGTTTTTTTTATGAAGGTGAATCGGGGGTGTCACGGATGCGGTAGCCGGGTAGCCTGGCTCGCTGGGGTTGCAGAGCGGTTAGAAAAGGCTTCAGAGTGATAGGTCATGTCATGTCCGACCAAGATCGTTCTAGACTGCTCGATGGGCCAGTCTCCTTAGCCCCAATCATGCCAACCCTTTACGAGTTCAATTCAAAAGGACAGGACACACACTCGCTCATTTAACGTGGCTGGGTTGCACAAGTTCGCCGTCCATCTGACTTATCATTAGGCAGGGAGAGAAAAGGGATTCAGAGAGGTGTTCGTCTGCTCCCAACGGCTAGTCTTTCCCCCTTCCTTGGGCGTCCAGCTTCCCCTCTGCCACGCATGCTAAGAATCAGGGTCCTGAGCCAAACCGTTTTTGACGCACCGTAGCATTCGCGGCCTTACCGTTTCTGAGATGGCGGTATTCCAAACGCACTGTTTTGGGTGTTTCTCAGTTACCCCCTGTCTTGTGGAAGCCGGAAACCGTCTGTGTCGTCCACCTCTTCCACAGTATTGCTCCATGGCCGCTGTGATTGAACCCGGCGCAAAGCACTTACCCATCCCCGCGACCTCGGGCTGAGAAGGACGCGACAAGGAAGTTAATATTTATTTTCCTGTGAGTTCAAGCGACCCGCTCTTGACGATCACTGGGCGCACTCAAGACGTGTTGCTCTGCTCATTTATTATCTCCAAATCGCACGAGAGCTGCAACAGCATGACTCAAGCGGGCAAGACACTCCAAAGCGTCAGCTTTGGCGTGCTAAACATCCCACTCCCGCCGACTCCCTTGCCAGCGCACGATCCGTAACGCCAAGTGCGGCGGGCCAACAACAAGGTTGAGCCTTTCAATGCGAGTCGGGTGTTGCTGTAACCACATGAGAATGACAAGGTAATTGTGTTCACGACGACGACATGGAAGGTTTCCATCCTTCCTCGTCACGGGGTGATGGGACCCCATGAAGGCTTGCCATTGTGTTTTGGCTCATTTCGACAATATCCCGACTCGGCGAAAACCAACACACCGACGGATCGACTCCTGTCATGGTAATCCGCTTGCGTGTGATCGTCAACCTTTCGGACGAATCCCCAGTGGCCATTTGGCCAAACTCTCACGACAATTGCATAGTAGACTCTGGTATCACGACAGTCGGGAATTGGATGAACAGGACCCTGTCTGGAGGGATTGTGGTTATCGCAACTTACCATACTGCAAGCACAGAGAACCCTGACCGAGACGGACTGGTTTAGGCGTCGGGTTTCTCGACTGCACGTTGGATCACACTTATTGCCCAACGGCTACGGTGAAGTGAATAGTGCAAACAGTCCTTAGTCACATCATGTAATGATGGGAGGCGATGCGGGAGGGTGTTGATGTCCAACGACGCAGCGTGGCCGCAAACCGGTTGGTGCCCAACAGTGGATGGAACGTGAGACTCATCTTCCTTTCAACTTTCGAAACGTTATCTCTCTTGCGATGATCCATCAAGAGCATCAGACAGATCACGATCATGATGACCCCGATAAGGCCAAATACCCGAAGGTTATGGTGGCCGGGGGGGGAGGGATGGCACCGGCCCAGAGGCCGAGTTCGGAGCAGAGCGCACGAAGCACCCCTCTCGCCGGCTGGTATGAGCCGGCCTCGCTCGTCTAACCCTGGGGGGGTATTATTGGAAAACAGTGGTAGGTGTGCAAGCTGGTTGCAAAGGTGACCATATCATGACCGAATCAAGCGCAAGTGAGTCTATGTGGCGATAAGCCTTTGCGAACGTGGTGTTGATGGATCAATATCATAGAGGTGTGAGTATGTGTGTTTGGGCTCCTTTGGGGCCACGCGCATCGGCCAACACGGACGGCATCGGCTTCAAGAAACCGATCAGGTGACCGTCAACTAGGACTCCCCGGGCCACATCTACATTACTGGTATCTATAGCAAGCTCCATGTCTGTTCTCCAGGTTCTCCACACCAGCGATGGTGCTAAACTGAATCGGGGTATCGCAGACGGGCATGGGTGACTTATAAACCGACTTGGAACTGTACACGATGCCATCATGTTGAGGGTTCTCGCCAGAAGGGTTCTTTCTTATCCGGTACATCATTATTCTTACATCCCTTTTCCTTTGTCACCAGACAAGAAGGACTCTCTCACATTACGCTCACACACATCATGGATCCTTCACAACGCGTCGTCATCATCGGGGCCGGCATAGTCGGTACCAACATCGCTGATGAGCTGGTCTCGCGGGGGTGGACCAACATCACCGTGGTTGAACAGGGGCCGCTGGCCATGCCGGGTGGCTCAACATCTCACGCCCCCGGTCTCGTATTTCAGACCACTGGCTCTAAGACCATGAGCTCCTTCGCAAAATACACGGTACAAAAGCTGCTCTCAATAGAATGCTTCAATCAGGTTGGCGGCCTCGAGGTGGCAGAAACACCAGAGAGGCTCGAGGACCTCAAGAGGAAACATGGCTATGCCTCCTCTTGGGGTATCGAGGCGCACCTGCTCACCGCCGACGAGGTCAAGAAGATCTACCCCCTTATCAGCACAGACGTGGTCCTTGGCGGCCTGCATGTTCCGACCGATGGCCTGGCATTGGCCGCCCGCGCAGTTCAAGTGCTTATCGAGCGCACCCGGAAAGCCGGTGTCCGTTATCTTGAGCACACCCCGGTCACGGGCATCGCGCGGAGCCAGGGCCGAGTCACGGGCGTCGAGACGAAGAACGGTACTATTCCCGCGGATCTCGTCCTCGCATGTGCCGGCTTGTGGGGTGTCGAGGTCGGTGCCATGATCGGCTTGCCGATTCCACTGCTGCCTGTCGGCCACCAGTACGCAAAGACGACCCCCGTGCCAGCGCAGAAGGGCAAGAAGCTTGAGGTGAACGGCGCTCAACTGCCCATCCTTCGCCATCAAGATCGCGACCTTTACTACCGCGAACATGGTGAACAGTATGGCATTGGTTTCTACGGTCACCGTCCCCTTCCAGTGGTCGCTGCCTCGCTCGGCGAGACACCCGAGCATGTCGATGAGCATAACATGCCGTCGCGCTTAGACTTCACCCCCGATGATTTCAAGCCGGCATGGGAACTCACCAAGAAGCTCCTCCCTGCCCTTGCCGAGAGCGAGATCGAGTACGGCTTCAACGGCATCATGTCTTTCACCCCGGATGGTGGTCCTCTCGTCGGCAGAGCACCAAATCTGGAAGGATTCTTCGTTGCAGAAGCTGTCTGGGTGACACATTCCGCTGGCGTCGCCCGCGCGGTAGCCCAGCTTCTCACCACCGGGAAGTCCGAGGTTGATCTGGGGGAGTGTGACATATCACGCTTTGAACAGATTCAACTCGCGCCTGAGTATGTCAAGGAGGTCTCTACACAGAACTTTGTCGAGGTCTACGACATCTTGCACCCTCTTCAGCCGCGGGAATCACCGCGCAACCTCCGCGTTAGCCCGTTCCACTCCCGCCAAAAGGACCTTGGTGCTTACTTCCTTGAGACGGGAGGATGGGAGCGCCCGCAGTGGTTTGAGGCGAACGCGGGACTTGTTGGCCAGTTGCCTGAGAAGTGGAAGCCTAACAAGCGCGATCTTTGGTCGGCGAGGTACTACTCCGACATTGCTGCCGCGGAAGCCTGGAAGACGCGGACGGCAGCGGCAATGTACGACCTCACGCCGATCCGCCGCTTAGAAGTTTCCGGACCCGGATCAGCCAACCTTCTCCAGCGGCTGACCACGAGCAATGTCGACACGAAGCCGGGCAATGTCACATTTACACTTCTTCTTGACAATGACGGCGGTGTACTTAGCGACATCTTCGTAGCCAGACTTCGCGACGACCTATTCCAGCTTGCCGTCAACGGCCCCACCGATCTCGCGTACTTGGAACGGGAGGCTCGTATCCAGGTCAAGGCATCACCGGCACAGTTTGTCCAGGTCCGCGAGACCACCGGAGGTACCAGTGGTATTGGTCTGTGGGGACCCCGGGCCGCCGACATTGTCGCTGGTATCAGCTCGGACAACATCAAAGACATGCCTCAATCGCAAGTCAAGACAGCCATCATCGCTGGTCTCCCAGTCACTGTCGTGAGCCTGTCGTTTGTTGGTGAAACTGGCTGGGAAATTTACACCAGTGCAGAGAATGGTCTGCATCTGTGGGATACTCTCTGGAAGGCGGGTCAGCCGCATGGAGTTATCGCCGCAGGTCGCAGCGCTTTCAGTGCCCTGCGCCTGGAGACGGGATTCAGGACGTACGGCGCCGATGTGACTACCGAGCACAACCCCTTCGAGGCCGGTCTTGACTTTGCTGTTGATTCCAGCAAAGAAGGCTACGTCGGTCATGCCGCCATCAAACGCCTTGCAAACACCAATGTCACCAAGCGACTCCGCTGTCTTACAATCAATGACGGGAGCTCCGTTGTTCTCGGAAAGGAGCCCGTGTTCCTCGATGGCAAAGCCGTCGGTTATGTCACGAATGCTGCCTTTGGCTACACCATCGGGAAGCCTATTGCCTATACATATCTACCTAATAGTGTGAAAGAGGGCGATGTTATGGAGATTGAGTATTTTGGAAGGAGAATTGAGGCAACCGTGACGGCGGAACCATTGCGTAAGGCGCAAGTGAGTGAGAAGACGGCTACTTCATCACCAAAAAGGGTTGCTATTAAGTCCAAGTTGTAACTAGGTGGTTGGTCTGGCGTCTAGGTCGTTTCACGGGTAATCTTTTGCTTGATAACGAGGCAAATGAGCTTTTAATGATGATTTTTTGCCCGCCTTATGCAATCGACCTTACATGAGAAGCTCCCGGAGTTGAGAAATATTTATCTAAGCAGAGGGAATGCCATCATGGAAAAGATAGCCGTCACTTGAACCTAACGCGGATATTGTGGCTGCCTTATTTCCTACCATCAATGTAGACGGCAAACTCCATAGATGCCCCCGATGGAATCATTTCTACCTCATAAGTCATCTTCTTAGCCGTTGTCCCATCAATGGTTGTGATGTTAGGTAGCTTCCAAAACTGAACGTCGAGCTTGTAATCAATGTAGCAAGACTTGATCTGATATGTGCGCCAATCTGGCAATTCCGTAGCATCTCATTCGCAGATTCCAACGGAAAAGCTGCTTCCATCTTCCCTGTAAGTCGTAATAGGCATGAGAATCGTACTGGATTCTTCTGGGAAACACTTTCACCCCAGGAACAAGTTTAAGCCATTAAGGTAACTTTGGTGTTCCGCCAGGATGATACATGAGGGTAAACTCACTCTTCTCAGGTACCAATGCATTTGATTCTTAGCCCTCCAAACCTCCAGGTAGACATCAAACTCCTTGTCTTCTTGAAGGTGCTTATTACGATCGAATTCCGCGCGGTAAGTAACACTGTAAAGGTAGTCAAGCAGTACTTCCGTCGACCAATGACATCTCAGGGCCATCTGGCTTGATTGCACCTGCGCTGAAAGACAATCCGCTGCCAATGATTCCGGGAAATAAAGCTAGCTTATTTGAATGAGCCATGGGAGAAAACTCCCTCGTAATCCATTGGCTACCTTTGCCGTGGCTCATCAACCACTAGCTGATACTCCTCTTAAAGCTACATGGACAAGGTCATGCCTACTCTCCTACTTTTTTAACATTCCCAAATTCGTACATAAGTCAATGGGGATATACGCGTCTCCTTCCAGCCTTCCAATCATGGCAGAAAAGGACTCGGCTGCTAACAGTTCATCTGGCCGACCGCAAGCTCTCCAGACATGGTCACAGGAGGGTGAGCGATCGACTTTCAGGAGCGAGCTTCCCCGTTATGAAAGATTGAAGTACCAGGATTCCTTCGATGCAGTGACAGCCAGAATGTGGGAGTCGAAAATCATCAAGAATAGTAGATAATAAGTACGTTTCCTACTTTTATGTTGCGATGAAACGACGAAAGAACCTTTGAAAATCAAGTGGAAAGATTTCGCTAACCAATTATACATCTTCTTACAGTCCATCATTGATACTGATTCCGTTTTTCAGACTGAATCCTCCGCTTACCTTGACCCTACTAGCGCGGATTACACATGAGATCAAACGAAATGTGCGAAAATACGGGAACAGGAAAGAATGGACAATGTATTGAATGAAAATGGAGACACACTGGGGTCTCTGACAGCCGGGCTGGAGCAGAAAGATGCTGATCTCGCTGAGATACGCAAGCGCTGGAAGCAGACAGCTAAGGAGCTCAGTAAACTCAAGACGTCACAAATATAGGACTTCATCAAGTGACCAATCGGCATCTTCTGGACTTGGTGACCAGGCTGCAAAACAACATTCGAAACCTTGCCGTCCAATATTTTGAGGGTAAGATAGGAACTCGGGACTCAACACACGAACTCAGGGGTTTTAAGTTCTTTGAGTACTTAGAGTGTGTTGCCCCTGATGCAACAACACGGAATGCTCTACTGAAATTCAGGAACAAACGATGGATGCGAAACAAGAACCCAAAATGGACGGGTTTATTGGAAGGATGGTGAAAAATACAGCATCCTGGATAGTAGCCGCAGTTGCTTCCCAGGTCGACGTTGACGATGATGGGCTGGATCTAGAGATTGAAAGGATTTTGCACGAAACCCTAGCTCTTGATAAGTTTGTAGACAAGTTGCACGAGTGATTTGGATAACTTGCGCGACACCGACGAGCTATAATCCCGAGACAATGGAATGGAAAGGAGATGATGAAACTGGGAAACGAGCTCAAACAGTCAGGCTTGTTGTCGCTCTAGCTCTGAAAAAGCGAGGGAATTCGGCTGGGGAGGACTTTGATTTTGATCGATTATTGCTCTCGATGATAGTTTCGTGTTTCAATCCTGGGGACTGGGGAAACATGATTCACCCAATGCCTTTGCGAGGACTTACACAAGGCGGGGTTTAAACCAAGTGAATAGTAACGATTATAGAGCTCTAAGGTATCGGCAAGAAATCGAGACTGGTGTAAACGGTAACCAATTTTCAAGGGGTGAAATAGTGTACCAATCAACACATCCCTACTTTGGTAACCCAATCACTACACTCAGACATGGACTGTTTCAATTATCACGGACTTGGTAGTTGCTACTTAGTCATTTAATCAAATTATCATCCCACTAAAGCTTGACGACCAACTTCTTTCCAGATACCTTCCCCTTGCGCAATTGGTCCAATTCCTTAAGCAAAACATCAATACCGCCATTGATTTCTTTGAGAGAAGGAGGTCGTAGAATCTCAAGGAGCCGTGGAAGTATCGAGAAGAACCGCGCGAGCGCCTGTCGATGTTCCGAATCCACTGGGAACTTTGGTCCGATTGGGGGCAGCCAGGCAAACTCTTTGCCAAATACGGTGTAGAGCATGATCATATCATACTTAACACCGGTAATCTTTGACTCTCCTTGGTCAAGCAGCGTGACGACCTTGCCACCCTTGGCTTGAAGTACTTTAGCCGTCAGAGCACCAGTGCCCTTTTCTGAGATGCATTCCAGGGCCACACTAATGTCTGGAAAGGCTGTTGTAACATCCTGTACCCAGTTCTCCGATCTGTAGTCAAAGACGTGGTCGGCCCCATAGCTCTTGACAAGATCATTGGAGTGTGGAGACGCTGTTGTGACCACGGTGCAACCAGCTAACTTAGCGAGCTGGATGGCAAAGAAACCGACGCTAGTGGAGCCTGCGTAGATGAAGACGGTTCGTCGCCGTGTTGATGCTTCGGGATTTTGCTTAGGCTCATCGGGCCACGGAAGCCCAAGGTGGACATTCATGGCCAGTATGGCGGTGACGGCCGAGACACTGTAGGTTGCTGCAGCCTCATTTGAAATACCGGGAGGAACCTTCCACGCCAGGTCTGCCTCGGCCTTGAGGTATTCTGCGAAAGCACCCCTGTCGTGGTGCAGGCCGCCGTGGACAACACCTGCTACACGATCTCCCACCTTCCATGACTCTACCACGGAATTGCCAACTTCAATCACCTCTCCTGCGTAGTCGCAGCCCACAATGCAGTTCTTTGGTGAGATGACGTCAATTTGCTTGTAGTCGCTCGGATTTAGAGCCACAGAGTGCACCTTGACCAGAATCTCCTGGCCGGTGATCACCGGTTTGGGTACGTCGATCACACGGGCCCCCTTAAAATGGACTTTCCTGAAGTGAGATTGAAAATTCGCGCGGGAGTGCTGCGGTTTGATACCAAAGCCTTCATTTTGAGAAGATGAGTAAGTCTCAGGGGCACTGGAGGTAGTGTAGGAGAATTGGGCCTTGTTGGTCTCTGGTGTTTGACTCGAAATATTCAATGATCGGGAAGCGCTTGAGATCGAAGTGTGATGGGAAAGAGCCCTCGGAAAGAAGACAAAGATGACTTGGTAGATGAGACGGCAACCAAGAGCCACGAGGTTTTAAATATTTGAGGAAATAAGCACCACAAGCAGGGCTTCTGAACAAAGAAATCTTGGTTTGTAAGGTCCATCTACATTCTGTTAGTTTCTTCGTGACATCAAACTGCGATGTGTGGAATGCTCTCGGACAAATTGAACACCGTTCCTTGGACGCTTGAATTCAGATGCTTAGACTGTTATCAGACTCCGACATTTGTAGAGTGTAATCTTTTCCGTTGGGGCTGTCACAATTCTAGAAGGGAGGCTCTGGAAAAATGGATTCGCCGATTCGGAAGACGAGGCTAACATTCAAAGACTATTTGTTCACTTATCAGCCCGTCCAGGTGGCTGTCTCGCTATCTGCACTCGGCCTAATCCGTTATCAGCATACCGGCAGACACTAGATGAAACGACTCTAGACAGTTGCAAGCATTCTCGTTTTCGGCCATCATACTTCGTGGAATGGCACCTTTCCAGACTGTGGCTCAATCTTTGGGGATTAGGTATGATAGGAGGGTGGATTTGTCAGTAAAGGTTACATGTAGTTTCAAATTAGTATTGAAGACTCCATTGATGCTTACTCTGCATGTGTTTGATGCCTTGCTACGTGTCTCAAAGCTCCGTGAAAGCTTTTGTATGAGTCGAGCTGTTCATGTTCAATTGAACTCTTCAAGACCATGACCATGCTCCCTCCTACTATAGAGGACGGGTAGCCATGGTCGGTGATGCCGCCCACGGAACACTTCCTCACTCTGGCAACGGCGCTGCACAAGCCATTGAGGATTGCTCAGTGCTCACTGGTATCTTCTTACGCTTGACATCCTTGAATGAGCTTGAAGCCGCTTTCAAAGCCTATGACCAAGTGCGTATTCCACGGAGTCAAAAGATTGTAGAGATTACGAGAAGCTTCGGGCGACTTTACAGCCGCGATCCTGATGAGATTGTCCTGGATGAGATGGAGGCTGAGATGAGGGAAGGTGGAATGTACATCAACGGAGTGGACATGGAGGCTCAAGTCGAGAGTGCCATCGATGCATTTGAGAGATTCAAAGAGATTTCAAACTGACATTTGAGAAAAGAGCTTTGATTTCCAAAGTATGAGATGCTTCAACACCGTGGGACGTTGAAGGTCATAACAATCTATGGCCACGCCCCTGACAATAAGACGAACACTCGGAAATAAGAGCTCATAATTTGATGCAAAGCCCTAGTGAATTATATGTCTCCCTGAAATACATGTGAAGCTCATAAAGTCATGCAAAGGTGTGAAATTTAATGCTTTGATTGCGGGCCAGCAGGCTCAACTCCTCTGCATTGAGTTTTGGCTAGATGAGAGCAGGAAATAGCAACCGGATTGCATTGGTTTGCCCGGCAACAACGTTTCCCCCGGCAGTCTTGAAGTGTGGCTAGAAAGATAAAGTTTGGGAAATCGATATGAGCATGATGGCGAGTGCGTTGAAGCCATGGCACGCGTCACCACAGAGGCCGAGTACGCACTGGTGACGGATAGCTAGTGGAAGCTACTTATGCAGTTCAGGCAGGTGGGTAAGCTGGATGTGAGGGTCCGTATTGTGCCCTTTTTTTTTTTTTGCCCGCTATCCAATTTAGACAAATCGACATTGGCAGGGACTTTAGCGGGAGGAACATTCTTATACTTACTTAGTACCTTAGAAAGAGAGATGTTATGGGGGCGATTCGAGGCCAATGACATGAGGCCTCGAGCAGTTTTCGTCTTGGCTTTACCAGCTTTGGTAGCGTAATTAGTGTACGGAGTAGGTAAATCAAGTCTCTTCCTCAAATATTTCAGCCATAGATCCGGCACCTAGAGAATGAGTGATTTGTTTCAAAAGATGCCAGATTGGCTTCTGGAATCGCCAAAACACTTTCTTATTGGCACGACGGTAAGCAAGTCCAGGGTCTCATTTGATCTGTATGGGACAGCCCTTGAGTCTCCCCCAATCCTCAATTCCCGTCAAGCTGACTTTCAGTTCCTCCAACACGGGCGCCATATCCACTTTGAAGGGCTTCTCCTCGGCCTCGTTGTACCACGTATAAGCCCTTCTCGTCTCATCCACGACGACTTCCAAGTCTTTACCGGATTGCATTTGGGACTTCAATGCCGCAGCCATCTCCTCAGAAAACTGATCCACCGTCTGGTTCTCATACCCAACCTCCCGGCCCCACGCACGGCCCAGCTTCTCGGCAAGTTGAGACAGTTTCACCGTTTCCGGCCCGCCTACGACTATGTTCCGTCCGTCAAGCTCCGCCGGATCCCGTGCCAAGGCTGCGACCATCAAGAGCGCCAAGTTATCGAGAGAGATCCACGACACCTCGAGGTCTGGTTTGTGGCAATAGACTATCCGTCCTTCGTCTCTCAGGCGTGGCAAGGCCCAGCCTTCGAGTAGGTTATCAAGGAAAACGCCGGGTTGTATCGAAACGAGTGCTACGCCGCTTCCTTGGACCGCTTCCCGCAAAATTCGGCGTGTCTCCCGACGATGCTCCTGGGCCTCAATGCCGACATTCTTCTCGGGGACGGGAAAGCTCGTGTTGAACACGATGAGCTTCAGAGTCGACGACTGCGCAGCGGCCTCAGCGCCAATGGCCTTCGCAGCAGCATAGAGAAAATTTGCTGGCTGAAAGGAAGGCAAGTTCAATAAGACCGCTTCTGCTCCGGATAGAGCAGCACGGACGGCGGGCCGATCGGTGAGCTCTGCGACGCGGGTCTCGACAGGCGGGGAGGTAGTGCGGGGTTGCCGGCTCACAGCGATGGGATGGTGGTTTGCCGCTCTGAGGGCCGAGATTTGGGCGATGCCCTGTCCGCCTGTTGCGCCGAAGACGACCACGTGCATGATGTGGACTTGTTCGGTTATTGCTAAAGAAAGGATTGCTGAAGGATTCTTGGGTGCATGAGCCAGGTCCTCCGTCACCGACAGAAGCGAGTTGCGGTGGTTTAATACAACGCAGCCCTGGATATTGGAATGTTGCACCAGAATCGTAGTGTCCCCAATTTTTTTTTAATTCCTTCTTAGCATAACGCCATGTCTATATTTTCTTCCGTGCATAACAAGCTCGTGTGAGAAGGTTGGACCGATGGTAGGAGGATACCAACCGATTGCCAACCGCGGCGGCAAGGGCTCAAGTACTTCACCAACCAGATGAAGATGAAGCCCCATTTGGCCGGGCAGAAAAACCAAGTGGCCGTAATCCCTTTCCGGTCAAGTGTCTGGTTTTCCGTGTGGGTTGCGTTGCAATAGAGCCACTATGCTAAACCAAGTCTGGTTAAGACTGATTTGTTCTGAAATTCATCTTTTCAATCTCTCTATATGTACCTATCGTAGACCACAAGGTCGTTGTCCAAATTCGACCTAATAGTGACTAAAAAAAGAGAGAACTTGACCTGTTTCATCCTATAATTGCCAAAAGAATCGAAGTGTGTCCCTCTCGCGCCATGAGGCATTATCCAACGATGCCGATATGTGAGATGTAACATTCATGTCGAGCAACTCGAAGCCTTCTGAGAACAAGGTTTAGTAATGACGACTCTTGAGAGAATGCTTCTTGATGTAAATTTGAATGGCGAGCGTCAAATACTAATTGCATAGAGACATGTTATTTAATACTTCAATACTTTTAGGAGGTAGCTTAGTTGTCGCCCAATGGCTGGCCGCTGATGTCATGTGTGGCAAAGTTCAAAGTTCAAGTCCCGACTCCTACTTTCCTGATTGACACCAAGAGAAGACAATATATGCCATTCCAGAGCAAGCCACGATAGGAAAGATGTAATGTATGAGCTGGTCATTTGGACTGGCAAAAGCTGAAGAACTTGTTCTAAATCTTGCGGCGGTGTTGCATGATGAATCAGCCCGGGCTGTCTCGTCAATTGTTAGATCATGTCAACGTATATTTACGTAGTACTTTTATGAGGGGTAATAAAAGGTTACGCATTAATTCGACCTTTTATTTTTCTTTGCGCGCCTATGTATGATTTTAATTGGAGCTGGATTGGAGGAAGACTAGAGACGAATGTAATGACTCCATCCAGCGGCTCATAGGTTAGCCTGTTTGTTCTCCCAAATAGACGCTTGCACTCATGTCTGCTTGTGATCTGGTTATCACCGGTGATACGTCAAGAGGAACTACCTTATCCATAAGTATCCTACTTCCTGCACTTCAAAAGCTAAAGAGCATTCAGTAATATTGTATCTCGACCCGTTCGCAGGAACTTTTTCACGTTCACTTGCAATGAAAAAGTTGGGTCTTAGTCGGACTGCCAGCTTTCGACATATAACTTGCAGATCTAAAGTACACCTCCACAGTCTGATGCTTAACTCCTAAAGTGCATAAGACAGTCTATTGAAAATACATCACATTGCGCCCAAGATACCCCTGACGGTCCTTTCCCCATCCAAACAAAACCGATACAACATCAAGTACCGTAACTCAACTCACTTGTGCTGACCTTCGCCAATGCAGTAGGGAATAGGATAAGTTTCGCTTGTGCAAAGTTGAATAACACCCTTCACCCAAGACAGCTGGCCATAGCCCTGGCTCTCATACGTGTCCGCCATAAAACTCGTCCTTGTCGGGTTATCCGTGCACCCCGTCAACAAGGTTCCCTGTACGCGACGCACAAAAGGCTGGCTGACAATGACGCCGTACATGTTGGCAGGGATATCGAATTCGAGAGAGTTCTCCTGGGAAGTTGACCAAGACATGTCGAGATTCATGCCCAAAGAAACGCTAATGATGTCCGAGCCCCCAGTGGTGATTTCAGAACCGATGGCGAGCGAATTGCTGATTTCGACTCCGTTGGAGACGCTGATGCCCGCGGCGCTACCTTGCAAGGAGGAGGCTATGGGAGAGATGGCAACATCCCAGTTGAGGAACTGTTCATCTGACGTGACTTGCACCTCGGTGCTCTGCTGGCAGCCGCGGCGGGTGATGCCAGGTGTGCGTGTGGTATTGTATGATAAAGTTTGTGCGGGTGCGGGTGAGACAGTCTCAAGAGCATCGTAGTCTGTTGCCTTCATGATTCTGGAGGTGCCGTCGTGGCCGAAAAGAACAACATCGTCGGCAGTCAGCATGCGAGGGCGGGAAGGTGCGGCAAAGACGGTAGTTGCCAGACCAAACACTGCGAAAAGAGCGGAAGAGATCATTTTTTTCAAAGGTAGTGACAGTCAAGGCTGGATGGTGATCTTGGGCTCTTTATTTTCAGGATGGAAAAGAGAGTGAGAACCAGGGTGGGTATGAAGAGAGAGAGAGAGAGAGAGAGAGAGAGCTGAGACTAGATGAAGGCTAGATATTACAAGAATAAGCTAACGATGAGGACGGCCTGAGACCATTTTATCCTTTGTCAACATCCCTCCTATCTAGCCTCACCTCCTTTGATCTACCTTCTTCATATTGATCATACTCCTTTTCCTAGCAATAATTCAGAAAACACGCATTTCCTTACCTTACCATGGCCCCCGGTGCCTCAGCCAGCCCAGGCCGCCTCAACAAGATCCAAAGCAGTTTATTCCGAGAACCGAGAACATCGAGACCCTTTGTCCTAGTGGCCCCCCCCCCCCCCCCCCCC
>JFFI01001830.1:0-10259 GCA_001563125.1 Colletotrichum salicis
CAGCCTCGAGGTCGAATTGGACTTCCAATCCGACAGTATCTGTCACTCGATATCTACGAGGCTTTGCGAGTATGGGCGGTCGAGACATGAAGGAGTCAACTGTCTAACCTGGTCATCTTCTATAAATACTGAGTTCATCCCGAACCTTTTCATCCCGACTCTTTCCATTCTCTACATCTAAACAAAAAAGACCCTCTTCCACAGCCTTGATCTGCAGTGCCAACAGGCGCGAATAAGAGCGACACAGGGCGAGATTCCCACCCATGTAGTAGAACCGCGGATGCCCACTGCTTCTCCAGATCTGCGCAATGTTAGCTGAGTTGTCAAGATGTGTATTAAAACTCACAGAGTTGATTTCGCCCTGCTCGTCAAGATCCCAGCACTCCTTGACCCGGTCCGCCACCTTATCTCCTAGAATGTTACGTGTGCTCGACCTCATACCATCATACCCCGTCGCCAGTACAACAATTTCGGCATCCAAAGTCGTGCCGTCCGCCAGCGCCAGACCTGTGGGTGTGAAGCCAGTTATCCCCTCGGGGCTATGGTGAACTTTCACATTGCCGTCAACAATCAGCTGACTGCAACCTACGTCAATGTAGTATCCTCCGCCGCGAGTGATGTACTTGCGGTAGATACCGCTTCCATCTGGCCCAAAGTCAAGCTCAAAGCCCGCCTTCCTCAGACCGTCCAGCAGCTCCTGGTCGACTGCGGTGATGGCCTTGATACCGTGCGTATTCAGCGCGAATTGCACGGGAATCGGAATGCTCTGCGCAACGATGTCGCAGTCTTCGGTTGGTGGGCCGCCTTCTTCGTACATGCCTTTGTGCATGACAAAGATCCCCTTGTTTGCTGTAATGACATAGGTGCCGCCTCTCTGGATCATCGTGACCTGCGCCGCGCCATTTTCATAAAAGTTCTGGCAGATGTCGTGACTCGAGTTGCCGGAGCCTACGACGAGCACTTTCTTGTTGGATAGGTTGTCGACGAGGGAAGCATCCTGGTGCTGGCTACCGTGGTATACTACACCCTTGAAGCCATCCTGTCCGGGGAATGTGGGAGTGATGGGATCGCCGGCCTGGCCAGTTGCCAGAACAATGTGTCGAGGCTTGAGGGTGCGGAGGGTGCCGTCTGCCCGACGAAGTTTGACGGTCCATGTCTTTTCTTGCTCGTTGTAGCTTGTCCCTTCGATGTTGGTGCTGGTCCAGATGTTGAGTTCCATCATCTTTGCGTAGGATTCCAGCCAATCTGCCAATTTGTCTTTGGGCATGAACTGTGGCCAATTCCCTGGAAATGGGATGAAGGGGAGATGGCAGTACTGGATCGGATCGTGGGTCATGAGAGTCTGCAATTGAGATGATTTCCAAGGTCAGCGTTCGTATCATCACACATATTCAAAGTGTTAGTGGACTCATGAGAAATACTGACTCGGTATCGCTTGCGCCAACTGTCTCCGACATGCTCGTTGCGATCTATCAGCAAAGTCGGGAGACCAAGATTTCGTAAACGAACGCCAATATTGAGCCCGGCATGTCCTAATGAGAAACAGGTCAGCAACTCATGACCACAAGCATCGTATGCTGCAACTCACCAGCGCCGATGACTAAGACAGTAGGGTCCTCATCGATAAATTCCACCTGCTTTTCGCGTCTCTCCTTCCAGTTGCCACCGTTGGGATCGACATGACCGGTAGGCCTGTCCACTCCCACCCTCTCCTCGAAGCCCTTCAATTCGAGTAGAGTAAAGTTGATCATGAAGGCTTTCCAGGTGTCATCCGCTTCCAACGCCAGTCTCACCATACCCTTACCACGGCCGACGTTGGCCTCAAAGTCGAACATGCTTTCCACCCAATGGACACCTGGCGCCGGGTCCCCAAAAGACGGCTGGAAAGCGCCCTTTTCTCGGGGGACGATCTGGCGGAGACCAGCCCGGGGCTGGTTTTCTTTGAAAAAGGCCGTGATTTCGTCGAGGCCATTGATGGTTCGAAAGTCCCATGAGAGGCCGAGGAAGTCTCGTATCCAGGCATCTTCGCGGAACACGGTCGAGAGGCCGTCTTGTAGGTTGTTGGCGAGCACTTTCTCAAAAGCCTGTATCCAATTCTTGACGATTCCTGGTGCGTTTTCGGGTGTCTTTGAAGTAGGCTCCCTAAGGGTAGGGAGCTTGATGGTATAGTCATTCTTCGCCATGATGAGTCTATCCCTTTTGAACCAGGCCTGCGCCGTTTAAGCCAGCACAAACTCCACGACAGACTGGAATGACGATGTTGGGCTTTAAAATGACAGCCGAGCATGACCGGACAACATTAGTCCCCACCGGGGTAGCTCTGGCGATCGGCCTCAAACTTTT
This sequence comes from Colletotrichum salicis, assembly GCA_001563125.1. Classification (NCBI taxonomy): domain Eukaryota; kingdom Fungi; phylum Ascomycota; class Sordariomycetes; order Glomerellales; family Glomerellaceae; genus Colletotrichum; species Colletotrichum salicis. Next base: position 2,344 of record JFFI01001830.1, read on the forward strand.
TGAGCTTCATGCAGGATCCTGGATTCTGATTGCCGAAACCGAGAAAAGACGGCCCGCCGTCTCCTGCATCATGTCGGTCGATGGACACGTCCAACGCATCGAGACCCAACGGGCCGTGTCAGATTACGTCTCCCTGACAGCCCCAACGTGGCCCATCTCCAAATCCACATCGCAAATGTTAGCTGTAGCTGTTGGAAGCACCAAAGTGGCTTGCTGCATGACGGCGCGACACGGCCCGTTGGGGCGTGAGGGGTCACTCGGTCTCGCTGGAAGCCTCGTTTTGTTCTTTAGTTTGTCACGGTTTGCAACTGTTTACGCGGGCCGTGTCGTGGTTTTGGGGCAGTCACTTAACTCCGGCGTTTGATGATCATCAGGTCGATGTTCCGAAGACTACCTAAAGCCACATTCGCGACGTGAGATGAGATGTAGTACGTCCAATCACACCTATGACAAGGCGATACGTCACTAGTCGAGGGCTGCCTTGGACGACACTCGGCCGATGGCATTGGGGCACTTGAAATGTGGAGAAACACCTTTCATACCTGGAGTGCGTTGGTGCAAATCAGATCCTAAAGGAACACAGCTTTTTGATATAAATCACTTAAAAGTCTTCATGAGATTCAGAAGTGACGCCGAAAACCATTGTCTTTTAGCACGCTACACCCTGCCTTCTTAGGTATCATTACATCTTGCACCAGCCCGTAACAAGTTCATACGTAAGATGGCGACCGCGGGAATGCAAAACCCGTCCTGGTTTCTATATGGCCCAGGCTCCGCCAAGATCGTGGACAGGCCTACTCCTACTCCCAAGAACGAACTTGACGTAGTTGTTTGGATCAGGTATTTCGGCGTTTGCGGCAGCGATGTATGTCCACCATCATCCCTTCATCCCAATCGATCAGATGTTGACCGATCTACCAGGTGCACTTCTGGAAAGAGGGAGGGTTCCAGCGCAAAGCAAGCGACGAGAAGCCTATCGTCATGGGCCATGAAGCCTCTGGTACCATTGACGCAGTCGAATCCGGCGTTACATCCGTCAAAGTAGGCGACAGCGTAGCCATCGAGCCCGGATTCCCATGCCGGCGTTGCAAGAATTGCAAAGACGGCTGATATCAGGTTTGTATCAGGATGGTATTCATGGCCGACCCCGCCGGACTCTCACGGTGCCTTGACAAAGTACTTCATCGTACCGGAGGACTTTGTCTATAAGGTTCCCGATGAGGTGAGCCTCCAGGAGGCGGTCCTCGTGGAACCTACCTCCGTGGCCGTCCAAGCAACGCGTCTAGCTGAGATCAACTACGGGCAAGATGTCGTCGTAACGGGGTGTGGGACGATTGGGTTGCTCTGCGCAGCCGTGGCCAAGGCCTTTGGCGCGCGACGCGTCATCTTTGGTCGATATTATACAGGCCAAGCTAGACTTTGCGCACACCTTCCTCGACTGTCAGACATTCTTAGTTGAGCCAGGTACAACGAGTTGTTTCCGCGAAGCTATTGGAGACAGTAGGTATCGCTGATGGGGTGGACGCTGTCATTGAGGCGTCGGGAGCACAAGTCGACAATCCAGACGGGGATCTTTCTGCTAAAGGCCGGCGGGAGCTACGTCCAGGCTGGTTTGGGCAAGGCCAAACCTGAAGTTCCTATGCTGGTCTTGTCCGAAAAAGAACTTAGAGTCCGGGGATGTTTCCGATACGGATCTGGCGATTATGAGTTGGCTTTGTCGCTCATTGCAGAGGGCAAGGTGAAGCCTAAGGCGATGCTGTCGAGTGTGACACCTTTTGAGACGGCCATCTTGGCTTGGGACAAGACAGCAAGAGGCGAAGGAGTCAAGAATCTCATTGAAGGTGTCAAAGACTAAAAGAAGCTCTTCGTTGAGTTTATGTAGCTGTGAATACTTCAATCCCACTGGGTGTGGTTGTTGTCGTGTCCTCTCTCTAAGTACCTAGTCAAATTCAGCGCGGACTCTGTTATTGATAAAAAAAATTTAAAATTTTTTTGCATCACGAGAGACCATTTGGAATACCAATGATCAATGAAAGCAAGCTTGCCATGCTAATCTACCGGCACCGAGTCCACAGAGCTTCTTGTTCACCCCTCTTCTCAAGTCTCAGGTATTGGTGTCAGCCAACCCGCCCCAGTTGTCAGTACGGAATTTTGTCTTGCTGCAAGGTTGGCCTTGATCGGATTGCGTCAGTCGTATACAGGAATCTGAGCATGTTGCATCACTCTGTCGCTCCGACTGTTCTTTAATCTCAAGTCCGCAATGGCGATCTCATCTCATAGTTATCACCCCGAGTCTTCCTTGTCGGCCATTTCCCTTGGAGGCTCAGTGGATATCTCACGTATTCACCTGATCTCAATTGCTTTGCTCCGACGAAAGTCCCAGACGTCGACCCTGGGGCTTGTTGTTCTTGCGACGAGGCTTCTTCTTCGGATTAATCTTCTTGTCCTTGAACTCCATCTTGGGAACGATGGTGTGGATGTTTTGGGTGGAGCCGAAAGCGTCACTGCTGGATTGCTTATTGTCAGGCTTTTTTAACTTACGCCGGGATGAAGGCTTTTGTACCTTGGCCTGGTCCTCTTCCTCTTCCTGAGAAAGTTTGTTGCGGTATCCAACACCGCCAAGAACATTGACAGAATCCGCTGGCTTCAGCCAGTTATTCTTGCCGTTGACCTTGCCTCGGCTCGCCTTCTCGCGCGCCTCTTTGATCTTGCGCTCGACCCTGTCAGCCTCGATGCGTATGAGCAGCTTGCGCTTGATCTCCTCGTTTTCCTTCTTCTGGTCCAGGATCTCTTGGGCGTATCTCTGGGCGTCGCTGAGGGTATCCCGGGGGTCCCACTTCTTGACCGGGTCTCGGTTCTTGGGAATGAGGGTCTCGGTACTCTTCTTCTTGGCATCGAGACCGCGTTCCACGCCAATGGCCACGAGGAAGCTGGCGAAGTCGTCGATGCGGCTGCCGTCCCAGGTTTTGGTGTGAACCTTGTAGCCGCCATTGATGAACTTGTGAGGGGTCTGCGCAACGAGGGTAGCGTTGATCTTCTTCTTCTTCTTCTTCTTCTTCTTCTTCATGGTGGATACTTCCTTGGACAAGATGGCCCTGCTCTTGACGTCGGATGTTATCTCGGGGTTCTGGGCGTGCATACCCACGAATCCAGCGAGCCTCAGCTGTTCGAGTTCTGTGCATTCGGCGTGAAAGGTCTTCTGAAGAAACGACGACATCTCGTCGGCGTTATCGTAGGCGTCCATCTTGCACTCGGGAAAGGACGTCATGGCATCGTGAGCTGCCTCAGCAGTCTGTCCCATTCCACCGAGGATGATACAATCGAGACCACCAACTTTATCCGATTCCTGGAGCATGATTTGGGCGATGTAAGGGAGACTGCCGTTTTTCATCCCGACTGTGGCTCTGTCTTCGGGCGTGAGGTTGTTCCAGGGTCGTGCGTGGGCTTTGGCATAGGGGAAGATCCAGCGGACTGAGGGAAACTGTTCGCGGAGGGTCTTGTGGTTCATGGTCAGCTTCTCGGACAGTACCTTTCCACGAAGCTCCTCCTCGGTGGTAGATTCGGGGAAGCGATGGAGGAAGACGACGGTGTGGGTGTGGTGGTGGCCTTCGTTGGCATCGACCACCATGGGCTTGATAAGATTCTGGCAGAGAGACATTGTGATGAGTGCTGCAATAGAAGTCTAAGCTTTGTGATGGTTGCAAGGCTGTTGGGGAAAGATTGGGATCTCGGATGGTGTAATGGTTGTATGATTAGAACGAGATCAGGATTTAGGAGGTGGGAAATTGTTTTCTTCGAGTAATTGCCTGGAGCTTTCTCCGGTATGTCTCTGAGTGCTACGTTATTCGGAGATACATATGACTCTGCTGGCGAAAGCTTACATGTAGGCTTCAACCCTGAAGTTTTTTTTGGTGGTCCAAGGCGGCCGGGCCCTGGTGGCCTCCCGCAGGATGCAGCTTCGGTCTGGTAGCAACATTCTCTTTGAATGGGTTGTCGTGCATTCCGTCTTTCCCCCTCAATGCAAAGTCACGTATCCTAGGTATGCATGCGAAATGCTTGTGAAGATGCCTGCGGAGTGAAGAAAGAGCACTCGCTCCTCCTAGAGCTCATACTGTCATAACAACCGCCATCTCAGGCGCCTTTGTCATCTTGGCCATCTTGGCCATCGTCGGAATAGTCCGCTGTCATCATCCTGGCCTCTAGACATATCCGATCCTGGGGTCTATCAGCGGCAGTATATTCGCCCTCGTATCATGCTGCGAAAGAGTTAATGAGGGAGGGACAGAGGTGTTATTAATAGAGAGAGAGAGAGAGGGGGTGTTTGAGATAAGGATACGTTATGTGGAAGATGGAGGTAGCTGTGATGCGAATGATTTGATATCTTCATTATACGAAATTCCGGCCCGCTGCCTTAACCGCCAATCTCTCTACCTCGCCTTATAAGCCGTTTTATAGACGACGGCAACTTTTACCTATTCCTTTCCATCTGGTTTGAGACTTCCTATACTTTAAACATTGAGACATCCCAATCGGATGTCGCCACTATTCGCGAAGTAGACGCCAACGATTACCCATCAAATGTTTCCAGCAAAACCACCATGCGCAGCAAAGCGCTGCTGATAGTCGCGTAAATGAGCCCAGTTACGCATCTCCTCTTCTTCATCCTGCGGTGTCATGTTCTCTCCGGCCATGTTGCTGCCGCTTGGACCGGTTCCTTCAAGCTTGAGAAGGACGTCGATGAGCTTCACGAGCGCTTCCTCCGACTTCATAGCCACCGGGCCTTTCCGCTCCGGGGCGTCATTCAGGAGAGTCGAAGCAACTTGTCGGACTTTGTTGATGAGCGAACCGCCGTTAGGTTCGAGATTGCGCTGTGAGATGGAGCCTAGCACGTGGAGGAGGTTTTGCACAATCAGCTCCCGCTCTGCCGTCATCAACTCAAAGACGCGAGCAGCCTCTGCATCCTCGGCTCCCTTGGCAGCTTGTTCCTCGGCACTATCCCCAACTTGCGCTTCTTTATTGGGGTCGGACACGTGGACGTCGCGTAAGTTGAAGTACAGCTCGACATAGAAGGAACGCGTGGCCAGTTGAGAGATGTAAATGTTGGCCTTTTGAATCTCGTACTGAAGCTGCCGCCGTCGTTGGGGGTGATTCTTGATCACGTTTCGAACATCGTTGGGAGGCTGGCTACTGGGGTAAGCGGGAGGCACGTATTGGAGATTGGCATCTTCGAGGGTGCCGAACCCGCTCGACTGCTCGTGAGAAGCACTGAGCTGAAGTTCAGGGGGAAGCCGGTCAATGATGTCCTTGGCGGCGATGAGGGCGTCTCTCAGTAGGGACCTCTGATCGGACCACGGAAGGGTGCTCATCCCGTAAACGAGCTCAACGCTGACAATGGCGTTCATGGTAGTGTAAATGTCGACTGCAAATCGGAAACCAGTGAGAAGTGTGACAGAGCTTTCCGGCGGATACACGATTTCGTTGGCCATGATGTAAAGATCGTCGACGTTTTCGGGCAGGGCAGGATATGGCAGTCCGGGAGTCGACGGGGCGATGACCAAGTCAGCATGGGAAGCGCCTAGTTGCGAGAAAGACCTGCAATACGTGTGAGTTTACATAGATTCCACGACGGCGAACAGTATGCTTACCTAACGCCGAGAAGAAGACACCAAAAGATACGCTTGCCGATCTGGTCCTTGATATGGTGGAATGGTAAAGGATCTGGCGAGCAGTTGTCGTTGCCAAAGGTGGGGAGCTCATTGGGATGCTTGGGCCGGTGAAAGCCAAGCTCCCGAATGAGAGACAGACACTCAGACATGAAGTAGCGGAATCGGGGCACTTGGAAAGTGTAGCCTGCCGCAAGCCCGAGGAAGTAGCTGGTAGCCGCATCATCCAACGTCTTTTGCTTCAATGCCCATCGCGGACCCCGCGTATCGAGGGCAATATCTCGACACCTCTCAATCATGACTATCGCCCTCGGGAAAAGGTGGGTGCTGTGTTGAGTCTTGAGATGCTGCCTTGCACTCCGGGGAAACGAGGACACCAGAGAGGCTATCATGGACGACAGAAGACCAAGAAATTCGGGGTTCGTCCTATCCTCTCTGTTTGCGAAGGAGTGTCTGAAAGTCGGTTCGTGAGGGAATGGAGCGAGCGGATGGATGTAGGTGAAGAAGTCGTCGATTAAGAGCTCGAGGATGGGGAGAGGTGCGATGGCCTCTGCATCCAAACGGCCCGGTCCTTCTGCTATCGAAACGAGAGCCTGCGCAGCGTTGTGCGGCGAAGGTGAAGGTGTAACGGCAGCGCCATAGGAGGTAAAGGCAGCCGTTGTGGGCGAGTCACCCATGCCTGGCTCGATTCTCTGCCTTCGAGCGGCTCTGGCAGCCTCAGCGTGCTTGTTCGGAGGTCCTCGCCTTTTCAGCTCTCGGTTGAAGGTGCATTCGACGTTGAGTTCGGAGCATGGTCTACACGGCGGACCGACCTCATCGCACTTGACCTTGCGTTGGGAGCACATGTCGCAAGCGCGTCGAAGGCGGGTCAGCTTCGGGTTGACTGTCGGGTCTCGTGGCATCGGCGGCATCGGGGCGAAGGCGTGAGGGAAGACGGACATGGCGCTCTGTGACACGGCACCGAGAGAGCCATCGGTGGCCAGTGGAGATGCAGGCGGGGCGCCTGCGACTGTCGAGGCATGAGAAGCATGTGGCGGAAGCTGGTGAGGCGGCGCTTGGGACGGAGTGTGTGGAGGAGGCGGCGGCTGGTGGTGTGGATGATGCTGGACTTGGTCCTGCTCGACGGCCGAGGGCATCGACAGCTGTTCTTGCTGCTGCTGTTCCTCACCAGGCTGAGGCTCGTTTTGTTGCTGTTGCTGTAGATGCTGCTCATCGGCGGCGGCGGCAGCGGCTGCAACAGTACTCAGATGATGCTGGACATTCTGAATAGCCGCTGCAGCTGCCGCATCCGAAGCAGCTTGGAGGACCTGGAGTCCATTGCTGGCATAGGCGTGGGCGGTGGCTTGCTGAGAGGCAGTTGGCGATGCAGGGGGATCGGATTGAGAGTCGGGCTGGTGATCCGCCTGCTGCTGCTGCTCCTCTGGCTGAGGTTCCTGATCGGCCAACGACGATGACATCTCGAAAAAAAAAAGAGAGCAGGGCCCGGCGATGGCCCCCTTGGTCTTATCCCTCCTAAGGCGATGGGCGGTGCTGAGTGGGAATGGCTGATTGTCGGGGAAGCTCCGGCTGCGATTCGGGACGGCCTGTCTGAGTGCGCGTCCAAAGTGGGTGTTGGTGTTGCGCCGAGTCGACGCAGGAGGGCGGTGAGCCAAGCTGGAAAAGTGGTGGGGGGGGGTTTTCGCACAGTGACAATCGGCCAGGGTTTGTGGGAAGATGCACGTGGATGAATGTGTGGAGCCGTTGGTTAAGCGAGTGTTCTCACACGGCTCAAATTCTGCCATTCTAAAAGAGACTAGCGCCATAAGCACGGTGCCCCACTTCTTATCCTGGAAACCCGGAGGGCCAGGGAAAGAGGAAGGTGCATCCCGACTCTTGTGCAAGGGGCATCGGACTGTCAATGATCATGGTATATCGTACTCTTTCGATATCCTTCACGAGGACTTTGTCTCACTCATTCAGTGGCAGAAAAGCTGGTCTTTTTGCTCTAAGACGCTGCTCATCCTTGTAATCCTGCGACCTAGCTATCAAGTAGCATGTAAATACAAACTAAGTTCCCTTTAAGATCGTTTTTGCCCTCCTCCTCACCACTCTCCTCGGCAGTGCTCTCTTCATCAGTACTCTCCTTACTATATCACCATCCTCTTTAATACTAATTTCTCAAGGTACCTCCAGTATATTCTTCAAAGAATATGAACCAAGAACTATCTTAAAGAAAGAATAATAAGAGTAAATGTAATAGAATTGAAGCTAGCG
>JFFI01001835.1:0-11538 GCA_001563125.1 Colletotrichum salicis
CCCTCTTGCTACTGCTCTGGTCTTTAGCCTCTTCTACTTCTTATTATCCTTCTTCTCCTGCTCCATCCACTCTGGTCTAGTGTGGTGTATGTGTACATGTATGCGTGAGTGTGTGCCAAATACCAAGCAACATCCCGTACAATACAATACAATTTCAATACCGCCGGCCACACTCTCTTCCTTTATCGCATCCATCCTTCCCACCACGGCCATCCCATCGAATCACGGAGCCCCATTGACCTCACCACCCACGAGCCCTTCATTTACACGGACAATCTGAAGTACACGTCGGCCCAGGGTCATCTCTTCCACCTTTACTTTATACCTACCTCCCATTTCCGCCGAATTTAATCCACCGACACATTCACCCCTCCGACTTATTCGTACCTACCTTGCCGACCTGACATCAACCTCGAACCCATCTCCGATTCCACGCCTTGATCTTTCGTGCCCACCACCTCGACCTCCAAAGGTGTTACTTCTGCTGCTGCTTCTCTGCTCCTGCAACCAAACCAGCACCTTGACGGTCGACGAACCCGATTTATACGGCCCTCTCCCCCCTTCGATTGTTGGACCACGAGCACGAACATCTTGGTTCGAGACTGCGACTGGGCCGATTTCCTAAGCGATTCGCCTTGCCATGGCTAGCCTGTAACGGAGATAGACACTCTCAACAACAGCAAAATCACCAATCCTCAAGAGAACTGCTTTCCCGAGCCTGCGAGTACAGGAGAAAACCACCCGACGGGAGCATTCATATAATTCCAGGTTGACTTCTTCTGCCTGACTCAAAACCGCCCACAGCCTCCCGCCGAGCTGCACACAGAAAAACACACGTCTTGTTAGGAAGGAAGCTTCTACAAGTGAATCATCATCAGAAGTGTGCCGCCTGCTTCAGCCACAAATGTAGCAGCCCACGACCTTGATTCTCCTTGACTGACACCCTCGACCCGCTCTTCTCTCTCTCCTACCCTCCTTCGACCTCTCTTCAACCTCTCGAAAACTACTTCCGCAACCCGCAGCATCGCTCACGAAACCGTCGACCTTCGAACGACGAACCTAGAGCCCCCTCCGCGAGCCACCGATCCAACTCCCCCCGCTCCGATGTGTTCGACTGCCGCACCTTTACCCTTTTACAGTCTCCCTCTGTCTCCTGCACACCCTTCGTCGTGTAGACAGAGCTACTCTCAGCAAACCTCATTCACGGCCACTCACTTGCAGAAGGATTCCAGGTTCAATCTTGGGGCAGGAGCTTCTCAGTACCGGGGCAAGCTTCGCACGCCGCCAACCGACGCCATGAGTGCTACCTACCACGCCCCTCACCTTGTTTCCTACGACAGCCATGTCCTTCCCTCATATCCTTCCTCAGTTGCTCAGGCAAGAGGACCCAAGGCTGTCATGGCCGAGGCCGCGAGAGCCCCTCAATACCCTCGATATCAACAACCCACCAACACATACCCCCAGCCCCAACAACCGGTAACAAATCCGGCCTCGGGCACTAGCCAATATTCAACCACCTCCCGACACTCAACTCGCCCGTCGACACCGACTTCAGGTGCCATTGGCAAGCCAGATGGCACTTCATCACGGAAGGGCTCCTCGGCTCTCGTTCTGCACAGCCTGTCGATACCGAGTTGCATTAACCCTAAGGGTGGTAACTTGGCCGACTTTGCGGCACAGGTAAGCTGGACCACCGCAGAGAACAAGACTACTAGTAGCTAACATGCCCCAGATTACGTGCCTGTTTTGGTTCGAGTCTATGGACACCCTACGAATCGCCGAAAATATCCGTTCCCGTCCGTCGACCGCCACAGTACCTCGCCTCACCGAGTATGCGACTCCCTTCCCTCAGTTCAAGAAGTGGGCCTACAGCGTGCTCTCGACGACGCAGGTCACGCAAAATGTGATTCTGCTGGCCCTGCTCTTCGTGTATCGATTGAAGACGACAAATCCTTCTGTCAAGGGTCGGTCCGGTAGCGAGTACCGTCTTTTGACGGTTGCTCTGATGCTGGGCAACAAGTGTGAGTTGAGACTGCAATAAGGGAGCGAAAACGTTTGCTGACAGCTCTTAGTTTTGGATGATAACACCTACACAAATAAGACCTGGGCTGAAGTCTCTGGCATCACCGTCCAGGAGATCCATGTCATGGAGGTCGAGTTTCTTAGCAACATGCGCTACAGCCTGCTGGCCACCAAGGAGGAGTGGGAGGAATGGCTCGTCAAGCTGTCCTGCTTCTCGGAGTACTACGAGCGGGCCCAGAAGCAACCGACTTCGCCCTTAAACAAGTCCTTCACGTCGCCGGTCCCTTCGCCCATCGCCGCCGCGCAGCCCTCAGTCTCGTTCCCGCCTCTCACGCCTTCTGCCGCAAACGTTTACTCGCCGAGCACTCACGTGCAGAGCAACACTCAGGCCTGGCCCTCGACATATCATCACAACCCACAGGTGTCACCACTTTCTGGCAAGTACGTTTCGGGTATGAACATGAATGCTCGTAAGAGAAGCTCGGAGGAAGATGTGGCGGAACCCCCGGCGAAGCGACTTAGCAGGCAACCCAGTGCGATGCCGCCCGTCGTCAGACCCATGGTCGTCAACGAGCAGCCCATGCGTCTGCCCGTACCGAACCTGACGCTGAACACCAACCCCGCACCATCACAGACGCAAATGCACCCGGCCACGACGACCTATCCGGCGCAGCAACACGTCTCTTTGCCGCCCTTGAGCAACGGCGTCCGTGCTATGGCGACAGTGTTTAACCCTACTACGACAGTCTCGATGCCGCAGCTGCCCATGCCAGCCACTACCTCGATGCCGCAAGCCTCGCTTACGCCCTCGAACGTCCCGATGCATCCCAACATGGGATACGGCACCCCGACGAAGAGACACAGCCCAGGAAGTCTTTCCGTGTATGCGTCTTCTCCCCTGGGGGAACAGTTCCCGACATCCGTCATGCACACCCCGATCTCGCATACGCCCATGTCACACTCGCCGAGCGTCTATCTTCAACAACGACCCAGCCCGTACAAGCCTATCCGTCACGTAAACACACTACTTTACCCTCCACCGTCGGCTTCTCTCAACGAATACCATCTGCCTACGACGCAGATGCACTACCAACCTCTTGGGCGGCGCAACGACCTGCGAACCGGGGTGGTTCCTGAGTTCATACATGCACCCTACAGAATGAGCACTCACATGCCTCAAATGCCCCATGGTCTGCCGCAAGGACCTTTCCCGAACTAGAGGCTTGGGAATCGAATGAACCAGCCACCATTACCAACATACACTCCACGGATACAGTATTCGGAGGATAGATGTTTCAACTCGTTTTTTTAAGCATTGCATTGTCCAAGGCGTCGGGTCAGGATCATTATTTTTTATTTCATGAGCGGCCAAGGAGGACGGGGGAAACTTGGGGAACCTTGGCAAGGAAAGGGACGACGCTCATGGATCAACTGTGAAAATTGCATCAGGAGGAGTTGTCTTTTTCTCTCTCCCTACTTTTGGGCTTTCGGGGTAACAGGGAGATCAACAAGGCAAGAAAGAGCAAGGGCCTTTCAGGTTCACGGATAATCTGCCAGACGATGCACCTCGCCAGCTCGGCTTTGCCCACGAGCGGAAGCGATGGATTTTTTTGAGTTCTTCCGAAGAGGCAAAAGGGCCTTTTTCGGCGTAGATAGAAACCAAGCGTCAGCAATGACAGCTAGATCACGAAAGATCAAACGAATCAAGTCAAAAAAGTAAAAGTAACAGTAAAAAGCAAGTGATTATTCCATAAGGCATTGTGATGTTGTGATGTGATGCATGTGATTCCTAGCTGAATCAATGTGAATATAATGGCCACAAGTCTGTCGATGATTTTTGGGTGGATGAGGGTTTGGGGGTGTAAACCAATCAGAGATGAACAGTGACATTGCAGTTTTGGTGATGTTTGGTTGGTTGAAACCAGATACTGTGTGAAAGTCGGCGATTCTGGGTGTTTTGTACGGTACGCTCTGGCACCTTGTTTTGAGTACGTACCGGCAATATGGTGTTGAGACGACAAAAGTTGATATGCTGGGTCGATGGGATCTATATACAACCTCTTGTCTGGTTCTACGCAGGTCTTTGGGAATTACTATTGTAGGTGACTGAGCATTTTTGATGCCTGTTCCAAAAGGGTTGTCAGCCAGACAGATCCTTTTGCGGACGGTTTATTCACGAAATAGTAGGGACAGCAAAGGTTGCGCTTCATCGGAGATGGCTTTTTAGAACCAGCTGCTCGCAACATTCGCAACTATGCAAGGTCAACCCCCCCTTCCCCGACTAAGTATCACAACTCTATCAGAGGAAACGACAATCGGAGATAAGTCTGTCGCTGGGAAGAAGAAATGGTACCGTAGCTACCCTGTAAGAGTTATGAACATCTACCGTCTTTTCATCATTTCTCTTGCCGAGCACACATTAATCAAGGCAAACCGGTAGCCTATCATTCCAAATACACCTGCTATCTATTCCTATCAGAATACCCACCAAGAACAAGACTGTGTTAGCGGACGCTTGCTTGGCAACTTGTAGTACGAGCTTGCTTTTATCCTGTAATACCTACCGAGGGATAACCGGCGAGATGATGTTCGGCATATCCAAGAGGTCCAAAAGATTCAAGAGCTTAGACGACGCAAGGGACGAGAGCACAAATGATCGCGAGCTCGTTCCTATACGCCGCTTGGCGTCTTCGAGTTTCGCCATGGCCCCACGCCTGGTGCCGGCGGATATCGACACGGCCGCGGTATGGAAGTCCGTCGAAGCCCCGCGGGGCACATTCACAGTAGACAAATCCAAGTTCTACCACCCATCGGGTCCCTTGGTCGATGACGTCTTCTGGATGCCGCTGGCCTCTGGCGATGTTGGCCATTGTTCCCGGGACGGATTCCGAATCGACAACGATTCTTGCTCTTCCCGGGTGGTATACCGCGTCAAGAAGAGGAAGCACCTGACCAAAGGATTGCTCATGCACTACGGGAGCCTCACAATCGACTACCACCCATCCGAATCAGTCAGTCGATGCTTTGTAGGGTTCGGGGCAAACGCTGAGCATCGCCTCATCATGATGCTGAAGACGGACTGCCAGCAAGCTGCGGTGAAGGTCACCGCTTGCATGGCTAGTTTGTTGCATAGCAAGCTCCAGAGGGAGGGTAGCTTGATGTGGTTGAAGCCGGGTGTGGTCGCCGATAAGTTGGAGAAAGCTGCCGACTCATTGATTGACATCGCCACGTTGGTCGACCGCTTCGTCCAGACGATGAGAAAGCTCTATCAAGGCCAGGATCGAGAGGGCGGTATGCCTGTTGGATTCAAAAAGGCTCTATTGCTGCTCGGCCTGACTAAGTGGCATCGCATCCACCGCGCCATCAATGCCATCCAGTGCCTCAAGAAAGCTTTTCAGATCGTGGCGGACACGAATGGACATGCGAGGAGGAGCAGCAGCAGGGCCCAGTGGTGTATTGCGGCCAACGTGTATGGCATGCTGGGTTGGAGACGAGCACCAGCCAGCCTCGCTCAGCAACAAAACGTGTTTCCCAACGTATCGACGTCGCTTGAGATCCTTGGCGAGATGGACTGGGCCAACTTCCAGACGGGGGATGTGGAGGAGAGAATGGGACAAGCTGGCGTGACTGTCAGCATTACCAAAGAAGCCAGCTTTACTCCTGCAACGTTCCGAACTCTGATGCGATTTCTGCAACACCGGTCGATGGTATTACTGGAAAGCGGTGACGAGTTTGGTGACGCAGATGTTGGAGGGCCACAGCAAGAGCCACGAAGCTGGACGGGGAAAATTTTGCCCGCTCACTTCCGGATGTTGAAGGGTATGCCGTGGATTAGGCATTGCTGGGCTCCAGATGGCACCTTCTTGACGGTATTGTCACTGCCTACTGTAGAGGTGTAAGGAGAGGTTTCGAGATCCGTCAGATGAGGCTGATCCGAAAACGAGACGATATTGCGCCAAGACATGTGTCGAAAAAGGTGTGGTAATTCAAGGCGATTGCGTCGTGTTGGGTGACGTTTCAACATATCAGGCTGAGACGTTGGTTTGGCTGGACCAGTGAGCTGGGACGACAACGTATTAGATGGGTTGTGGGTTACACCGAGACGGTTGTCGTGGTGGTCGATCAACATTGATTCACAGCGATAAAGCTGTCAGGTCAACAATTGTGTGACACATGTACGAAGGCCATGGTTGAACCACCAGAAGAGACATGACTGTTAGTAAACCCATCTTGGTCATAGGTCGTTTTGATAACCGGTTTGCAGGTGATTAAAGGTAGAGAGTTTGGGGCGAGATGGGACGAAAAAGGATGCGACGGTTGACTGGACGACGCGGAGAGTGCGTGCCCACGTCAGTGACAGCGGGAGTTTGCTGTTCTTTGCAAGGTTTGTCTTGTTTCAATGTCAGATTTTTTTCTTTCCTGACGCAGGGACGGGCAACGCGTCGCAAACCCGACTCAATGTCTTTGTTTGACGATGGTGGAATTTGGAAATGGATACGGCGTGACAATCAAGGTCAGACAGATGCACAGAATGCGCCTCGTCTCAGGAAAAAGAGGGCGACAATAGCGTCACTGGCACTCAACGGCATTGAATTGGAGAGGTGCGACTGCGACTGCAACTCTGGGGAAAGGGATGAATTACATAAGCACTCTACACAGCATGGACAACTGGCAGTAACGGGGATCTCACCTGCTCGCACTTCTTACCAGACGGGGCGACGGGGCCTCGTGTTCGAGCTAGCGGGGAAGAATGGACTTCACTTCAATGGCTTGGGCAGGGGTGATGCTGCTAAATTGGGATAATTTACCGAGAATACAGACTTCAACGCTCCAAGGGGGGGAGGCGGTGGGGGGCGGAACGAAGGACACGAGGTAGCCAGTTAGAAGCCGGGAATGAAGGCATTCTATTGTATTTAATTGGGGAGCATCCAAAAGCCACCAGCCATCTTTTGACCTGCAAAGATTGCCATCCGCCCCACTCCGTCCCGTTCCTGGACCGGGAAGGCGCCTCTTACGAGATCCCCCAGTGGTCCCCTTCCAGGTGCTTCCCTTCCTTGCTGTGTGTTACCCGCCTGCCGCCTTGCCCGCTCTTGCCCGCCTCCTCCTGGCACTTTGGCACTTTGAAATCCTGCACTTGTCGCGCTTGTTCTGCACCTGCAGGGCCTCAGAGTGTGCAAAGTGGGCTCCTTTCCTCCCTTTTCCACAGCAACGCTGCTCCAACGTTCCCCCCGTTCAGCTTCAGTTTGTAGTCGGACCGCAACCGTTCACTGTCACTCGCTCCCAACCACCAACCTGTTCATCAGAATCAGGTTCTTGCCTAGTCTTTCGTTGTCGCACCCTCGCTCCGTTTCATCTTCACCGTTAGGTTGTCGTCGCTGCCTCCGTTATATCGTCATCGTCGACAGGAAACAACCTCCCAAGAAAAAACCTTCTCCATCGCCCTTGATCTCGGACTCCTGATTCTTTGCCATCTCCCGTCACGGACCCCCGACGCCTCAATCTCCACGATAAACCCGCCCGCGCTCCATCCGAGTGACCCTTCCCTTGACATCCATCGAATCATCCATTCCTCGTCCATTCGCACCATCGTCCCCTTCGTTCGCGACGACACCACCGGGCTTCGCCGGACATCTCGCTCACTCTCTCGACGAAACGCTATCCATATCACGTCGAGTCCGTCGTTTGGCCTCGACTCGGTCCATCGCTCGAGTATCCTTTCGCTGCCACCCCTGTCGAGAACTCCCTTCGACTCTCGACGAAGTCTTTCAAACGTATACCTCGCGCACTGCTCGAACGATTCGAAGCTGCCACTCCGCCATCTGCCCTTCCGAAAAGCCTCATCGCCGTAGGTCGGCCGTAGCCCATCATGTCAGGCTTCGGCGACTTCACCAACATCTGCCACATGGCGCCACTGCCATTGTGTGCATCCATCGGCCCCATCACGGAGGTGACGAGCGGCGTTGGTATTGAGCCCGACTGCTATGCCCGTAATATCGAGTTGGCAAATACCATCATTTTTGAAGGTGCTGCCAGCGCCATGCACATTGTGTCTCTGCTCATGACTGTCGTCATGATCCTGCACATTCGTGGCAAATTCACTGCTGTTGGTACGTTAGCCCCCAAGACCCTTCGTCTTCAACACAAGAAGACTGACGAGACAATTGTAGGTCGCAAGGAAATCCTCATGTTCTTCTACATCTATATGCTTCTGAGTTTCATCTCACTCTGCGTCGATGCAGGTGTCGTCCCCCCTGGATCCGACCCCTACCCGTACTTCGTGTCAGTTCAAAACGGCTTGTCATCGGCTCTGATTACTTGCCTGTTGATCAACGGCTTCGTCGGTTTCCAGTTGTACGAGGATGGCACCTTCCTCTCCGTCTGGCTCCTGCGCGTCTGCTCTCTGGTGGCCTTTGCGATATGCTTCCTAGTCTCCCTTGCGACCTTCAAGTCATGGGCTGGCCTGGGCCCCACCAACACCGTCGGCCTCTTCGTCGTCCTGTACTTGCTCAACGCTATCGAGCTCTTCGTCTACGTTGCCCTGCAAATCCTCCTCGTTATTAGGACTCTCCAGGACCGTTGGCCGCTGGGCGACATTGCCTTTGGCATCTTCTTCTTCGTAGTTGGTCAGGTGATCCTGTACGCCGTGAGCACACAGATTTGCACCGCCGTTAGCCACTACCTCGACGGTCTGTTCTTCGCCACCATTTGCAACCTGTTGGGTGTCATGATGGTGTACAAGGTATGTGAACTTGAATATCTTGAAATGACCACAAATACTGATCTGTTTTTGCAGTACTGGGACTCCATCACCCGCGAGGATCTCGAGTTCTCAGTTGGAACTAGGATGAACAACTGGGAGGTCAAGGAGCTGCTGCCGGAGGAGGACCGCCGTGCGACTGTTTACGACAACGACCCCTACAGCCAGGCTGGTGGCTACGATCACTCCTACTCGCCCTCGCCGGCACCGGCGCGCTACTCTGCGAGGTACTGATGCAGTATCGAGGTTGACAGTTGGGGATGTGCATGACAACGCCCAGACTTTGAATGGGGGTTTTCCACAGCGAAATTTCACGACAGGAGTCCGGATCTTGCCGATCTGCAGCCGATATTTTTCGTACATCTGTGTTACTTTGGGGATGACGACGACTTGGGCATTGAATCAGAATGGCGTTTGGGGGAAAAAACTGTCTTTACAGGTCGGGCTGCATCCCGAGACACGGCCGATTTTGAGTTTTTGGGCTGAGGCGGGCGGCCGCGGCGGGGCCGGTTGTAGATGGATCAACGGTCAACAAGCGAATAGGTTAACAACGTTAGCACGTATAGGTATCGACGCCCGCGGGTGTCAGTAGTACATAGTTTAATCCAATCAAGATACAGCAAATTTGAGCGCGGCGGGTAGAGGTTACGAGTCGTCAGCCAGGGGAGACCAGCAAGGGGAAGGGTCTGAAGGGCATGCAACCCGCGTCGTTGTTCATCAAGGGACCAGTATAAGCGCAAAATGACACGGATGAAATCTTGTCCCGGCGAACGTGTCATTTTACCTAGCTCGTTCCGAATTCGAATACAGGTCGAGGCAGCGATGTCTTGGCGTGTGTAGACACTATGTGACTCTGCAATAAGGGTATATGTGGTAGTTTGAATCGAACTCAGTATAGAGTTTGGCCTGCCATACGCAGTATAGTAAACGGAAAGGGGGAGAAATCTGGCTGAGCTCAGTCAAGCTTTGAAAAGACTTTCAATCTAGGCAAAGCAGAAGAGATGGACTGTCGTTGGTGGGCTAATTACAACGTGTAATCCTTTCAGATCCCGGGCAAACCTCGGATGAGAGAGGGTAGTGAGCAGCAAGCGAGCAATCTCCCAAGGTAGCCCGCAAGATAAAGTCACATCCACTGCCCGAGCAGCGCGAGAGGCTCGGGCTCGTGCCTGGGGGAAGATGCTGGGCGGGCAGCTGGGGAAAGATTATATCTTAGTGGTAGATTGCTAGACACGGACAGACAAGCGTTGACAAGCTTGGTTGAAAAGCTACAAGAAAGAAGGTTTTTTACGATCTGCGTCCGTGTCTCCAAGGTAGGATTTGGATTGGACGGGGGAAGGGGGGGAAGTGGAGGTGGAGTCCAGTCTGAGATGCACGGAGACCAGAACACGGAAACGAGGCCGAGTGAAGTTTTGAGTAAGGTATCCGTACTGGCACACTGGATATCCGGCGGTGGTACAGATAGTCACGAGTCACAGCACATCGTCTGTTGGTCAGTGTCGGGGGTCCAGATCTCATCGCATCATTTCAGAATAAAGGTGGTTGAACGGTTGAGAACCTAGGCTGGAAGTATTTTTATTGATGGAGGGGACGAGGTAAGAAGTGGAGGGGGACCCAGGTCAAGATGCCTTATCGGGGCCATCGGATCTGTTATCGGCGTGCGCTAGCCTGAAGCTAAGGGGCTTTCCTGAGTTTCCTCGCACTTGCGTCCAATCACGTGGTCTAGGTGCGACAATGTAATAATCAGATTCCAAGTGTCATGAGACAGGGTACGTAATAAGGTGGGAGCCCGCTATTCAATACTAACCGTACAATTGAGGGAATGATTCGTTATCTGTAGGATGGATACTCATTATCTAACTTAGGTAAGGTAGTTACGGAGTAAGGTAAGCACCTTGAGCATCCTGCCGATTGCGCAATATCTGCCCAGGCTTCAATGTCGAACAATATTTCCCAGGGAGGCACGAGGGACTGGGGAAAATACCTAGAGAAGGTACATGCACAATGCATGGGCCAACACAGGACCTGAGGTAGGTAGCGCTACCTTAAGTATGTAGTAGTACTACTAGGTAAGCGACAAGGTATTCGTATCAGTTTAGGTTACCTCAACTATTGATACTATCTAGCAGGGTAATGCACCCGAAGATAGAACAAGGGAAGGACAACGTGAATGTCGATTGGCTTCCTCTTCACTCTTGTGCGTGTACCGGTGGGGGCAACTGCCAGTCCGTTTCTGCCCTTTTGCCAACATTGAGGCAAGTGCGGACTTTCATAGGTAGTAACTGACCCGATGGTGCTGGCCTAGGTACTCCTACTATTTCGGTATGTATGTACGGGTTCTATCCGTAAATCGGCATTGATTACCTTCCAGGTTTTGTGACGGTGGCCATGCGGTTGATTAGGTACTTGGATTAAGTATGGTAGGTACATCAGGTAATAGATGCCTTAGGGACTAGAAAGGCAGGGGAATCAAGCAAATTGCCGCTTTTCCTAGCCCAAGGTGTCTGCCATTTGCTATTGTCCATTGTCCCAGCCTTTCTCGCCTTTCTTTCCCTTTGTTAAATTTTTCCCTTTCTCTCCCTCACACGGCACAAGACCCCCTTTCCCCCGGGCACATCTTTCTAGGTTCTAATTGAGGCCACCACGCATTGGATTCGAACTGATTCAATCCAAGGTCCATTGGCTTCACCCCCCCCTCCCCCACAGACAAAACATTTTCCGCAACCGACTCAGTTCATCAGGGAATTGTCGATAATCGGATA